>JABUQX010005326.1:0-12500 GCA_015478945.1 Trachelipus rathkii | reverse complement strand
GAAAAAAAATGCCAGATGCCCATACATTCCTATAATGAAAAGCGAGCCCAGGCTTCAAAGAGAAAAGGATACGTGACAATATTATTTTGCTGCAATGCAGCTGGCCACTTAATAAAGCTTGGCTTCTTTCATAAGTCAGCAAACCTACTTTGTATGATACGAAAAAACAAAAATCTATTGCCAGTTATTTCTGCAAGTCCAATAAAAAAGGCTTGGTCAGCTGATTAATTAAAGACTGGTTCGCTACGTGTTTTGTTTACCAAGTCAAGGTACCTTGAAAATAAAAAAATGCCATTTAAAGGTTGTTAATTACTTGAACAATGATGGCGGTCATCCAGAAGGGCTTAAAACTGCCAATGAGAATGTCGAAGTTGTATTTGTTTCAGCCAATACTTCAATTCTTCAAGCTTTAGATCAAGGAGTGAATCGATGTTTCAAAGCTAATTACATAAAGACAACATTCACACGGATTTGTAATTTTCTTGATGAGGATTCGAATGCAAACGTCATGAACTGGAGGAAATCTTTAAATAAAGCAGACTGTAAATTATGTTAAGGAGGCAATTGATCAAATTAAACCAACTCGTTAAAGCTTGCTGGAAAAGTTTTATGGAGTGAATGTGTTACAGATTTTCAAGGATTTTCAACTGCAGAAGATGAAGTGCAAACATTGTGCAATTGCTCATCAACGTAGGTGGTGATGGATTTGACGGCTTCCACCAAAAAGAAATATTTAAGAAATAATTGAAGGGAATAAAGAAGACATTATTGAATAATTCATAGTTGTAGCTGCGGTCTACTTGCTATACATAGCAACATGCTAGTTGCTATATGTAGAAACATTCTAAGTGTTATACGTATCAACAGTGGGTCATATGGTTCAGGCAAAATTGAAGGTCTTATATAATTTTGAACCATTTTATTGAGAAATTAAAAATGAATTTAAAACCATATATGATATTGTTTTCGATTCGGAAATGCAGGAATGTAACGTCAAAACAAGCTAAAATCAGATTATTATTTCTTTAATTTGTTACATATATCTATTTTGCGTTTTAAAGTTTTAAATATTCGACAAACTATCGAAAGTTTATTTAAATTAAAATTTCAATTCACTTTAGCTCGCGCAAGAATGAAGAATAAAATTTAGGGGATATTTTCTCTTAAACTTGGAGAAATAATGAAAATTATTATAATAATAACTATAGTAAATATATTATAGTAGTGTGGAGAAATGGTAAATTGTTTTATTTCTATTATTAATCTTTTAATTATTATTATTATTATTATTATTATTATTATTATTATTATTATTATTATTATTATTATTATTATTATTATTATTATTATTATTATTTCAAAATTTGAATATTATTTAATATTACTTTAAAATTTGAAGATTCTTGCAAAAAATTTGTACTCCAGTGAAAAAATTCATAATCTATTTTATTAAATTCCTTAAATCCTTCTTCTAAATTGATTATTATTATTAAATTGAGTTATCAATTAAAAGATGTTTATTGATAATCCCCATTATTCTATAATTTATTATTATTCATATTATTAGTTTTATTCATTATTATTTTATTTTATTATTAAATTACTAACAATATACAGGCAACGATAGAGAGCCCATGCTATTTCCCCACCTTGTAATTACAATCGCATAAATTATTTCTCGATAATTAGTAAATAAGCAAAACAGTTCAATTAATATAGTGGAAACTCACTATTATAAAATCTAACATTTATTTATTTATAATCTTATCTATAATACTTTTAATTGTTGTGTATTGTGTATATAAATACATTGTTTGGATTTAATTTTACGTTACAAAATTTAAGAAAACAGTGTTTTGGAAAAGGTCTGTTTATGTTATTTTTTTCCGATCCAATAAGTTTATTGTAAATGATTTGTTAGGTTTCTTCATTTTCTGACACACACCACACACACACACCACCACACACACACACACCACACACATATATTATTATTTATATATATATATTATATATTATATATAAATAATTATAATATATATATATAACTCACCGATCAATCAAATAGTTTATTTTTTAATATATATATCAACTATAATTATTTATTATAATATATAGTAATATGTGTAGTTATTATATATATATATATATATATATATATAATATATAATATACTATATAATATATATAGTATAATATATAGTTTATATTACGGTATATCATATATTATATATAATATACTATATCATAATACGCTATATACTGTACGTAAAATATGTATTATATATAGGCTATAGGTTATATAATATAGGTTTATAGTGAGTATAGTATATGAGAGAGTAATTATATTATTAATCTATGTGCAATAAGTATATAAAACTTTATAGTTATAATATAATATATATTATACAATACTATACCAATAGTTAATTTGCTCTGGTCACGGCTCTAGGTATACATAATATAACGACTATCGCCTCGGCTAACAGCTTCAATCGCCCACTTAGAATAATATATCAGATAATAGTAATATATAAGATATGAGTAAAAATAAATTCTTATTTTATATAATTATATAATAAGTGGATGCGGATCCGTGACACTCGAAGATAAAGAAGATACAAGTTTATATATATATATATCCAATATTTTTTAAAATATATAGTTAAATGTAATTCTCCCTATAGAGTCAAATATATATAATAAATATATATAAAATAAAAAATATAAATTAATATAATTAAAATAATTAAATTATAATATAATTATATAATATATGAGTTTTATAAAATAAAAATAAATACAAAATTTGAAAATATAAAAGAAAATATAAAAGTGAAATAAATATAAATAACAAAGAAAAACATATATATATTAGTATATAGGTTTGATTTAATATATATACTGTGTAGATATATATATATATTATATATATATATATATATATATATATCATATAATATATATATATATATATATATATATATTAATATTATTGATTATATTATATATATAATATTCATGTACACATTATTCATGTGACTATGATTATAATATAGTGAGTGAGTATATATATAGTATATATATATATATATATATATATATACTATATTATATATTATATATTATACTTATACGTAATAATTATACTTATCGTTGCTTGTATCGCTAAATACTGGAGGGTAATGATACAGCAAGTATATAATACTATGTCCTATATAGTTTGTAAAAGTCGAATCCTCCTGCTTCTCCTCGTATCGCATTGGGTATACCTATACGGTGCAAATAGGGTGACTCCAAACCCGTTACTTATATATACCTAGCTCTACGGCTTACGCCTACTATCCTATATTAGCGGTACCAATGTATTGTACTAATTATAATATATTTAGTATATTATATATAGGACATTCTAGTAAGTGGTTGACTCGGTTAATATTAGGTTAGGTTAGTTATATATATTTGGTTAGGTTAGGTCTAAGTTAGGTTAGGTTTTTAAAGGCGGGGTTTTAAGGCGTTAGTTTTTAAAGGGGTGATAGGTTAAGTTAAGTTAGGTTAGTTCTTACCCAAAAATTTAAATGAATTTTACCCTAAAATTACTGTAAAATAACCGATACCATGTTAATTTGAGTTGATTTTTGACTCCGGAGGTCAAACCACTCTCTATAATAATAGCCACTCCGTTATATACATCATAAACAATTGCTTACGCGCAAATTTTACTATATATAGTATTATATATAGTAGGTATAGTACCTAAAGGGCTCACCCCGCTTTACGCTCCTTTCGCTATTCATATACTAGTACGTGAGCTGATCGGCTGATATATATATAATATAGCTATATATATATATAAATAATTATAGTTTAATAGCGCCAATGAGCGTTTATTACTCTACTCAGCTCTAGCTTATTACCGCACTCGGCGTACTAAATATCTATTAGTAATATAATAGTATATATATACACTATACGTAGCCCTTAAATATGTAGCTCATCTCCCGCTCGCTCAATTAATACTGAGCTATATCTCCTGATAACGGTACGTGACATAAAGAGATGTGAGATAAGCTAAGGGGTACGAGATAACCTTATAATGCTCACTAGTAGGTGGTTTAGTCACCTTCGCTCGCTCCGCTCGCTCGATATATATATGTAATATGACTTGATAATTTATTACATAAGTTTATCCGCCCTCGTTATGTTTTATCTACCCCGTAGCTAGTACCTCAGTATATAAAGAATATATGAATATATTATACTATTTCAGGTCTGATTTAAAATTCATATCAATGGAATAATATATAGTATGAAGTATATTAGAAAATAGATAAAGGACATTATAATAAGATCAGACTTTCTATAAATTAATTTTAGTACTATTTATCTTATACTTTTTTTTATTTTACCCTCTACTAAAAAGCGAGGGACAGGTGATTATTTATATATATATGCTATGAGCCCTATCAATATAAATAATAATTAATAACTAATAATATATATAATTATATATAAATAATATACCAACAAACCCTCTAAAGTCTAAATTCTAAAATATATAACATAAATATTAAAGGTTAAAATTATAATATATCAATATAATTATTATATATATATAATAACATTTTTTAATATAATTTATATTAATAATAAATATTATATATATAATTAAATAATGAAGTATAATATAAAATAAGTATATTATATTATTTAATTGTATGATAACGCTCTCATCACCTGGATTTTGTCACCCGGGAGAGTTTCAAAACGTGTAGAGCATGATCTTGTACAGAATTGCTTTTTGCTTTATGGAAAAATCGTTGCTCTCCTCAACGGATCTTCTTGCCATCGCACATTTCAGACGTGCCTCCAACATCCTAAAGAGGGTTCCTGTGTCCTCTTCATATCACCAGGGTGTGCGCCGCTTCTGCACTTGTTTGGGTCGCTCCATGTCTCTTTTAAACTTTAGGTCTTCTCTGACTTACTTCTCCTACTATCCCTCCGGGTATCGCAATTCATACCACCCTAATCTATCTCCCGGCACTCTTTGCTTCCTTCGCATGGCCTTCCTTAACATGCCCGTTACCAGCCACAAAGAAGTAGTCCTCTTTTTTTCCACAAAGGCTCTCACCCACCGGTTGCCTCCCCTCACGAGCGTGAGATATTCTCTGCTTTTTTTATTAATAGGGAATCACTATATCTCTCTTCATTTTTGAACCTTTCCTCGTCTCAATATCTCCTCCCTCCTTCACTAACTACCTTTACTTATCCTCCGCCAACCACAAGCTGCATCGTCGCTAACACGTGCGACATCTTTCCATAAACTTGCTCTTATTCTCTGCTCTCGGACGTATATAGAGCATTATAACATTATTCTTCAATGCCCAGAAATACTTACCTTAGTCGAGTAATAATTTGGAAATATTTTATATGAATCTTAGGGGAAATCAGTAACTACATATTTGAATAGTATCCTCCCCCACCATCTTGACTCGTTTTGCTACTCATAAAGAACTTGCTCCTTTTAATCATTTCGTTTAACATATGGGAACAGCATTGCATACACTGTCTTTGTTTACCCATTAAAATTTTTACACCAAATTAACTCTATAGTATTAATAACTCTCCAAAACGTTGTGTGTTTCGTTTCTAATTTCTTAGATCTACTTTATAAGTACACACGGCCCAAAAGTGATTTATTTATAAAAAGGATGACGTCACGGTGATCAGTCTCAAATACATATTCTTACAGCCACTCAAAAAAATAACTTACCATGACACAAGGGACGATCCCGGGAAGACGGCTAAAAGAAAACTTGAAATTACGATGGAAACATTCAAACAACTCTAGTGCTTGCCCTCGATTTATCCTCATGACCCCGTCTTCGCTACCAACTCCTCTATCTGCCAATACCTCCAGAAACAGTTGGGTTGCAGTCTCTTCTTGATTTAGTGTCGCTGTGCCCAAAGCTAAACACCAAGTTCATAGTCCATCCGCGGGTTATCTCAAACAGGATTATTTCCACTCTGCTGAGTTCCCGAGCTCACTTTCGGATCTCCCCACAAAGTACGTGTCCATGTAGTTTTATAATGGCAACAGAATTGGAGACAGCCACGCTCCCTTGGCGTGTGAGGCGCGCGGCGTGGTTTTGTTGTAACGCCGAAGCCATTTTGTCCTTCACCGGTAAAACATAGCCTTTACCTCACTAGCACTTACTCTCTACATAAACGTGACCGCTTTTTATTGCTTTTTGATCAAACGAATTTCTCAGGTATTCCATACTCTATTCTCTTCTCAGTTTTCCCTCAACGACAATTAGGCTCGCTGCTTGCAGTGCACTTATCAAAAGCCTATTTCTAAGGTCTACGAAAGCTGCACTATGTTTTTTCTAATTCATTTAATAATTCCAACTATACTATCAGGACTTAATCCTTTAATTCCTATACATAACTATAGTCAATCTCCCGGTATTCTTGAAACCGATGTTGCTGCACTTTTCTAGCTTATCTTCCACCAACCTCTCCTCAGCCTTCTCAGTTTCCAAATATCCTGTTCATAGGTCGTTCGCAGGATGTGACCATTAATGCCTTAAATCCTTCTGTTTTAGTTTCCACCTTTTCAGCTTTTATCTCCTCTTTTATAATTAGGGCAGATATGTTGTTCGATCCCTACTCCGATTCACCCAGGCACCACCTCAATCTCGTCCCAACATACCAAACACCTACGCTTCTAAGATACTCAGAAAGTTAAACATTGTCCGTCTATGTCCCTTCAACTCCCCATTTTCATTTTTTCAGTCTTGTGATACTGTAATATATAGAAGTCATCACAAAGTCTTCCACTCTTCAGTATGACTTCTCAACCTACTTGAGACATCATCTCCTCCTGCTCCGTTGATCCGAACCACTCCTCCTCATCCACCAGCCCCCCACAAATGCATTAGCGGCGCTGGCAATCTAGCTCTTCCCTCCGCTAACGCTCTCTCCAAACGATAGTTGTACAAATTCCTCGCAAAGAATTCTCCTACCCACGCTTCTTGTTCCCCAATTCTCCCTTGATTGGTATTACTATTAGGAACCTCCTTCTTCCCCCTTTTATAGTCCCGTGCATTGTGAGTTAAGTTGTTGAGGCTTTTACCTGTAATTCTATTAGAGTAGCTATATTAAACAAACCAGAGCCTTCTTACGCCCCTGATCGACATCTTCTTCAAACTCGTTTCCTCGAATTTTTTTCAAATGTCCGTTTTCCTTTTTACTCTTCTCATTTGTCAGCGCCAAAATCAGATCTCGCACGCAAGCTCATTTGACTACAATTTGTCTCTTATTATTAATAAATATTATTAATATTACAGTTTTATTTCATTTCAGTAGACACTATTTATTATACAAATAAATAAAATATTATATACTAACTATAATATAATAATTATTATATATATGTACGATTAAATACCAATATTATTGTAGATTCTGAGATAGATGTATTAAGATGCGGTTGTAACAATGAAAGACATATGTTATATAGTAATGTTAAAGTGTAATTGTGGGTCCCAATAATGGATTTAATAGTGATAAGTAGGCTAACTTGAATATTAACATATACAAGTGATATATATTAATATTAAATTTATACGTATAACTTGGCTAAGGCATTTGAGCTAAATATGTATAATTCATAACATATTATATAATAATATATTATATATACTCAATTATTATTACTAAATTAACCTAATTAAATTAATTTAATCAAAAAAATTATATAATTATATATATAAAATATAATAATAATATTGTAATATAATAGCTATATTATATAATATAATTAATAATATTAATATTTTAAAATCTCAATAACTATAAATACGTCTATAATCATATATACTAATATTAATTATAAAGTACTAACAGAAAATATATAGTATATATTTTATATATAATAATAATTTAATTTACTATTATTATATTAATAATTTTGATTATTAAATAAATTTACTATAATAAATATGTTAAATATTTTGTTTATTAAAATTCAAATATGATAATTTTATTTTATAAAATTATAAGTATGTCACTTCAATTATAATAAAAACAATTTTTAAAGAATTTTTTACATAATAATTTTAAATGATAAATATATAAACACTCTCTAATATAAATTTTATTAAAGTTGTGATATAATTATATATATATTAAATAATATATAGTATAAATTGATAATAAAAATTAATTTTGATTTAATAATTTAAAATAATAATTTATTATTCTATATATATTTAATTAAATAAATGTCTAATAATTTATATTAACGATATTGCTATTCAGAAAGAATAATTAAAATAGCATTTTTTATAATATAAAATTGCTCATTAAATGTCGTATAATATTTAAATAACTCTCAATACATATAAATATTATATCAGTTTAAGATTTAATTTTGTAGATTTATTATTTTATATTATTATACTATGATATATAGTGTAATAGAAACTTTGCATAAAGATTAATTAAAATATAAATTAAATAATATTAATATATTAATATAAATTTATAATCATAAATAATACTAATAAAATAATAATAATAATGAATAAATAATATATAATATATAATATTATAAAATAATAATATATAATAATTCAAATAAAATCGGATAAATAAAATAATATAATAATATAATTATAATAATGTAATTAAAAAAATAATAAATAAATAATTGGATAGAAATAGTTTATGACAGTTGTTATTTTATCAGTTTAAAGTGCGATGTTATAAAGATTTATTAATTGATATTATATTTCCTTCATATTGAAAAGAGTATTGATGAGTTACGAGTAGTATAGTTCACATAATTCTATATAATGACTGTTATTTTATTAATATAACGTAGTATATAGTATAGGTTAACTTTGATAGGGCCTCAAGTTTTATAGTTAGTTAATAAAATTAGCCTAGTAATTTATCAAAATAATAACAATCGCTGTGAGAGTTTGTAATTTATTTATAATATTTATATATTAGGAATCTGCTAATATATGATGATATTATATGATATTTTATTTTAGCTCACATAAAGAATACTATTAGTAGAGTCACAAATGTCGGTATATATATATATATATATATCTGGCTATTGTAAGCTATATATATGTTACGTAAATGAGTTTAAGTCTGCCTCTTATAATAGTATTACCTGAATCTACACTATCTGTTGTCCTTGTTTTAGTCGTTAGGTAAATTATGAGCTTAAATTATTAATCTCTCTTAATGATTCTCGTATAATAATTATTAATCGATGTGTACCTCTGACTTACTCCCATTTGTCATTTAGTAGTTTGAGCAACAAATTTAAAGCTATAGCTCAAAGTCACAGGCTATATATATATATTATTTTATATATTGATTATTGAATATATTTTATGCATTTCATTTTACAGTCAGATGATTATAATACACTATATTGGTTTTAAATTGCTCAAATCTGTCAGCAAATTATCTTTAATTTTTTCATTGTAAGCAATGGAGTTGTTGTATAGTACCTGTTATATAATATATAGTCTCTATATGCTCAATATATAGCTAAATTAGAGTGACGAAAATATAAAATGCACGAAGTTGAGATATATATAGTGATATATATATTTATACCAGTTTTTAAGGTACTATAATATATAATATGGATTACAAGTTTTTGTTTTATAGGTTCCGTTATAAGATTAGGAAGACAGATATATATACATAAATTAATATATAATGAGTAGTACTATCTATAGGTATATATGTCATCAAATGACATGAGTTATATTTTTATATTAATATAGTAATAGGAATAAATAATTTATAATTTTTAGAATTACTTTATTAATTCACGATTAACTATTGTATAGTGAGCCTCAGTATGTCTTGCCTAATCTAGTAAATTTGTTAACATCGTTCTTTAATTGTCAGTGAGTATTTCATTATGTAAATATTATATTACTCAGTTGTATTTTTAGTCATATTTTAGTATAGCCATATAGCTAAGATTCTACATTCATTTATTTTATAGATGCGGATAATTTGAGTCATAATTTAATTTTGTTTCTAATAATATTTAAAATAATAAAAGTTGTATTATTTAAATTTAGAGACAAGATGATTGAATTAGCGTCTAAATCTAATATTTTAATTTATTTTTGTTAAATAGGTGTCCAATATTTAGCTTACGATAGAGATGAAAGATTATATAGATGATATATATAGTGATGAATATTGATTTATAATGATAGATGTTAGATATAGAGTAAGGGAGAAGTATAGAGAGGTGAGATATGAGAGATAGATAGATAGCAGAGAAGAGGTACAAATACAAAGAGAGTAAGAGAATATATAGCGTCACTAATATCATTTTCTGATTTATATAGTATATATATTTGAGTGTGTGTAGAAGCAATATAAAGAGAATAGAGTGAGAATATATATATATATTAGGATAGATATAGATATTACAGCCCGAAGGATATATATAGAGAGAGAGAGAGAGTCCGGTTTTCGTATTTTGTAAGATATGAATAGTACAATATAATTGAGCTGAAAATGAGACTGAATAAAGACGTTTAGTTAGTATCTCTTGAACAGTAGTCGGTATACGTATATTTTAAGTGATATAGTAGCGTTAACATAGAAATATATAGGTCCCATTAATTGGCCCTGGGGTCATCCAGCTTTAGCTTGGTAAGTGTATAGAATGTTAGTTTCTTTAGTTTTATACGTTTTAGTCCTCTTCTCAACTATATCAGTAGCTTTAAATCATTTCGTGCATAAGGTTGTTAAATTATTAGCTTAAATAGTATATGGCGGTATTGCATTCAATTATATCTCTGAAATTGGGAGTGAATCCTAGCAAATATAAACTAGCAGAAGTGAGAGTCTTATTTTATATATTTTTCTCCTCGTAAAGCTTTTTTATCGGGTTACTTTCCCTTGATAATCAGAGAGTATTGTTAAGCGTTCACTTATTTCTAAATCCAATAGGTGAGAAGCGAGATGAATAGTATATATTTATTGTTATTATAGATACAGTTTTGCACAGTTTAATAGTAACTGAAAATTTTTAATTTTTAAGATTATGAGCTTAATTAATAAATTAAAGGTCTGTAAGGAGGTGAAATTAGCGCTATTTATGCAAAGAATTCGAGGTACTTGAAATACATTCAAAAGCCTTACTCTTCATGGGCGCATCTCACTACACATAAGACAAGGTAAGTAAATGCAATAAATACATTATAATTATAGTATATTAGATTATGATATAATTATATATATATATATATATATATATTATATATATTAATAGATATATATATATAAATTACCTATATTATATAATATACTATATATATATTATAATTATATAGTTCTATATTATAATTAATATATATAGTATATTAATACTATATATATATATACATATGAGTATATATACTAGTAATATATTTATATTATAGATATTATATTATACTATAATAATATATTATGATATTATATATTATATATTAATTACATTATAAATTATTAATATATAAATATATATCTAATATAGTATTATAATATAAATATATGATATTATATATAACTCACAGTATATATAATTATATATATATATATAATTATATATATATATATATATATTCAATATATTATTTTTCATTAAGCTCATTTTGTAATTCATTGAATATTCTTTATTTATGTGGAATAAACTTAGTTTATCGTTAGTACTTATATTCTGGAAATGAAAGGTTGGTGACTATGAAGAAACTTGTTTATAAAGTGATGTTATTATCTCCAAATAGTTACTCAAAATGCTATGGTTGAATACAATCTCCGATGTCAGACAACATTTAGTTATATGAGTTTAATGATTAGCTTCATTTGTCTTGTTGTTATCGTTGTATTAAGGTAATTTAATATTCATGAGTTTTAGTACTCAAATGAAGGCCTAAAAACTATATTTACTTTGTTATGTAATTTATCCCTATAATTTAGGTATTATGTATTTAGATATATAAAAGGTGATTGCAAAAACTAGATTGTTAATGTTACTTTGTTTCTAATATCCTAGTTAATCATTGATATGTTAGAGATATGCTGACAACAGTGTGAAATACTCTAGGTTACGTTTGTTGTTACGACTCATGATTAGTTACTTACTTTTAGTAATGTAGTGTGGAACTTTAGTTAATTTTTAACGTTATTTATTCAGTCAGAATTCTGAGATGTGTTATAGGTGTATGTTGAATATGTTATGTGGATGTTATAAGTATTAATGCTATGTTGCTTTTATTAATGTGAAAACTTGTTATGTTAGCATATATGCTGAAACACGGATCAAGTGTATTAAATAATTGTTTTTATAGTTATGTTAAATCATCAATATTATACAAAATATGACTTTGAATCAATAGATCATAGATCTGAATAGAATCATGGTAGTATATCTGAGGTAGGAGTACGGGTATGAT
>JABUQX010005325.1:32500-53981 GCA_015478945.1 Trachelipus rathkii | reverse complement strand
TATATTGACTAACGTTTCTTGAGCTTTTGTAGGCACACATGATTGATCTATAGTTATGAGTTGAACGTCTAGTTTTTTTATGGGCTAGTAATATTGCGTTGGAAACGAACAAGCCGTATCAAATAAAAATGTTTTGAAAGGAAGACCCAACCTATCAATTTTATTATTTATTTGATTAAGTTCACTATATTCATTACAGATTAATACCCATAATATAATATTTAATCATTTCATTCGATACAATATTCATTAGCAGTTTGTAAGGTTCGCTATTTCGTATTGCGCGTTTATATTATTAGGCGCAGACACACAACGTAACATATCGCCAATTCACATCTCCACTTATGAAATTAGAATAAATCGAACTTCTATCCTTACACAATTTTTATCTAATACTTAAAACTCATCTACCGTACGGTGAAATACACACCGCTTAGTAATCATACTACCTCGTGAGACACCCATCGTATTATATATATATATCATATTATAATAATAAATATATATATAATATATATTTTATATATATATATAATATTATATATATCTATATTATATATATATAATCTATATATATATTATATTAATATATATATATACGTTTAAATTAAAGTTAAATTAAATATTAAATGTACTTAGTTATATTCTCCTCATATTACTATATCTTAATAAAGAGATGGCAGCATTAAAAAAAGTAACTACAATTATTTAAGTATTGACTTTATATAAATATCAATATACACATTATTTATATATAGAGTAATAAATATTCTCACAGTTTAACGCAATCTCTGCTATTCGAATTTTTCTGCCGAATAGGGCATTTATTTAATTAGGGTATTTGTTAAAAAATAGCACTTTAATGTACAATATCATTATAAATAATCAGCGTATGAATTAACTTACCTTTTTGTTTAATTTATTAACAATTAATAATAATTATTTATTATTATTATATTTTATTAACGTATAATATTTAATTTATTATTGCATTTATTTCTTGTTAATTTTTCTGCCCGCCCAAATAGGTGCCGGGTCAGACAGGGACTGGTTATTTATATTATATATTAATTATTAACTATCACTTCTCCTTCGTAAAGGATTGATCGTTTACTCGTATTATGTATCACCAATTATTTCGTAAGTTGATAGTCAACTGAAGTCTGTAGGAATTTAGCATATACACTAGTTATCTGTATATCATCACTTGATCACTAGTACTAATAATGTTATTACATAACTGAACCAAAATAATATTATTCCAGTAACTTAATACCTCGTATCTAGTATTAGTATATATATCTTTCAAGGATATTAGAAATATATTTCATCATTCTATCTCAGTCAATATATATAATCTGATGTTGATCCGTATTCCCTATCATTCATATAATATTGTGAGTTTTATATAACTATATATGTACACTACAAATATTCCTTACCAATAATTCTTACTTTTACATTCTCTATTATTTATTATATCTTATTCAGGTCTGCGTCATATTCAGTCTGTATTTCCATCACTCATATTTTAAATTCTTATTTCTCTCTGGCAAAAAGGCAGTATATATGATAATAGTAAATATTTATGTATTACATCATATATACTTATCTATATAGAATCATCACGTAATATTATTTTAACTATAAGGATAGTTTTCGGTTATCTCATTTAAAATTCTCTAGAAACCATATATGTAATTATTAGGAACAGATCACTGTTATTGTATAGGTTCCATGATAATAAAAGAAGCTAGAATCGATAGAGTAGTCACTCACATACTAATATATATATATATATATATGATATAGTATATATAAGTTTATATACCTATGATCACAATTAATATATTTATTAATTATATATATTATATATAATTATTATTTATATATAAATATATTATATATATTAATATATTATATATATATATTATATTCATCATAACTACACATCCTTTAAACTAAGTCGTGATTTGCTTTAAACCCTTAAGTGTGATTTTGCTTTAAATACTAAATTTATTATATCATATGTTTAATATATATTATAATATTATAGTGGATAATCTGAGTACTAGGCTCCAATCTAAAGTTTAATTTTTAGAATTATAGTTAATACTTTCTACCTGTAGTTCAACTTTATTAATTACATTTAATTTTTTACAACTATTAATTATTATTCAATGTACTATAAAACACTGACGATAATTTATCATTTAAGATAGTTATATAACGCTTATACTACCTCTAGGTTAATGACTTAAGCACTAACTTAAAACTTATGATAACACTAAGATTAGGCACTAGCGGTGACTTCCGAAATAAGATGCTAGGAAAGATTGCCTGTTTAATTACACTTAAATTAGTCGATAGGGATTGCATTCAGAGTTCTAATTCTGTTCTTAAAGTTATATTTTTCCTTACCTGTTAAATATTTATGTATTTCTCACGGTTATTTGCTAATATATATATAATAATATATTATCTATTAGCATATACTATATATGTAACGCTTAAGTATTCTATTGCCTGATTATTAATTATAATGCTATGTAATACATGATAGCTTATGACTTATGCTGCTTACATAGTTAATAATATTAGCATCACATCACTATACCGATTTGTAGTTATATTAGTAAGTTGGAATATTGTTTGGATAGCACGATTCTATATATTTACACGCTATATATAATCACCATCTTGACCCGTATATTTAGACCTTTTATGAAAGACCTATCTTTTAGCCACCACGAGTATTATTCATTTATAAATTTGGGCAACCGCATTTTTTATTAGCACGCATAATTTATTACTCTGACACCTCTTAAGAGACCTTTGGTATGGTGCCTTATTTGACAGTCATTTTTTATTTGTAAGCCATTGTACATTTTTATTTGAACCACTTGATTACATATATTTTAGGAAATTACCAAATTTTTTATTTGAGATACAAATAATTTTTTTCTTTGATAGTAACGTAAACCCATTTTTTGTATTATTTTACCTAACGGTAATACATATGTAATTGCAACATATATTCACTATAATATTTTTATGGCAACCCAATTTTTTGGCAACTCCTATATATTTTTGGTCACCATCAAGAAGGGGTTAGAGAGACACAACAGAACATCAGATTTCGACCAAGCGGTAAAACCGTTTGTCGCTATCTCCACCTAATTCCTTTTTCGCACTTGTACGAAATATTTCAACCTAACAGCATTTGCGCTCTATCACACGAGTGACGGATATCAATTCCTCTGGTGCTTCAACAACCTGGATAATTTTTGCGTCGCCCCATTCCCAGAAAGAAAGGGTCTCGCAGAACCAAAAACGGTGTGTTCGACAAGCAAACACCCGGACGTTTGTTACACATAGTGCACATCACCAGTATTCAGCCACTGTTCCTACTAATTTTTCGGCCGTACTGGCTATATTCTTTAATAGTGAGTCAGTGTATTTTTATATGCCTCATCAGGAATTATTTTGCCAATACTCATTTGAAGGGGCTTTAGCACCTATGTTATTTTAGATTAGTCTTTACAATTGTTTGAATAACCTAATGTATAATATTTATCGGTGTCTTGAACCTTTAAATCAGGCCATATGTTAATGATATCTCTAATATGGGTCAAATTTTATTGCTCACTACAGATTATTTAACGGTAATTTTTGGCTAACTACTTATATGGGTTATAAGTACTCACTATTTATATTTTGTATGGTCTTTACACTTGTTTAGAACCCATTGATATTTTTATATTTATTACGTGACCTTGAACCTTTATTATTACTAGCAATAAATATACATGGTAGTCAAATTTTATTGCCTTACACGGTAATTTTTTGGCTATACCTTATACTTTATATAGTAGGTTTATTGACCGTTTTTGTATTGTCTGACTACCATATTATATTGTTAGTATATTACTCAATATATGTATTAATTATTCGGCTTTGACCTTGCTATACTAATTAATATAACACCAGGGTCATATTTAGAGCCATACGCTTTTTTTTGTACCTCAGCTTGAGCCTTCCAACATGTCAGCATTATATTTCGTATATCTTATAATTGACTCGCATGTATGAATCTATCCTAACTTGAACACACCTAACACTATACACTAACACACACACACACACAACACACACACATCACACAAACAAACCCACAAACACACACACACTTACACTTATCCACACATTCACTAATGACACTTATTCCAAACGTATAACATTAACTTATAACATTATGCACGGGTATTACCGTATCATTTTCTGTTCAAATTCTGTGTACACGTCTCACGTTACAAACAACCTCACCAATTTCATTGCCTATATGGTATCGTTGGTCTAATAGGTGTTCAACTTTTGGACACTCGCGACGGTAAATTAATTTTATTTCAACTTCCTTTTAGGTGGACTCTATGTCTCTCTTTATTATTATGGAGTTAGAACATGTACTTATTACTTACAGAGGGGAGTTTATCGTTTAGGAAAACATAGATATAAGGTAAAAGCAAATTTCCGAATTTAAAAGCTTCACATTTGTAAGATCCATATTGTGATTCCTCTTACTCTATCTCGTTCGGCTTCCATTTCTTAGGCCGCATCCGCATAATCCTTTGATTCTGGCTTTCTGTCGGTTTTTCCATCACCGTAAGAAGTCATCCTCAGTGCATTTCGTTCTGCTATACTTAGTGTTCTATGAATTATTCTATCGCAGTGCAGGTGATGTCGCCATGTGACGTGCCAAGTTGAGTGGCCAATGAGTGCCAATTGTCAGTGCCTAAGTCGAGTGCCCACATAGTGCTTTCAAGTCGTTTTTAGCTGCTTCGTCCATATCGTTCGCCATCAGTTTGCATGTGCCCAACACCATAGTGCCAACTGCGTGCACTTTTCTTCAAGCCTTTCTCTCCTAGCCTTCCTTGAGCACTCGCAAATACTATCGTCCCTAATATCATTGTGTCTACCCGCTTTCACGGATACTAAGGTCTACTTCGTCAGTGATTCATTTAATTGGTGTTAATTAGAATTACAAGTTTGCACTAGGTAATATCATTCTCTAACTATGAGTTAGTATTTTATTATATAATTAACTATTTTAGCATGACATAGATTAAATATCATATCTAAAGATTTGATTACTTAACATTTTTGAAGAACCACAGTTGCACGCAATAACGTATTCAGAGTCCGCGTCTTACGACAGGTGACTTACCTACCTAGTTACCTTGCGAAACTGTTAATAGCCTGACCGCGTGCGCAGCATACAGTGACTAGCAAATTAATTAATACGCTACGTCCTTACGCTGTAGCGTCCGTATCTCAGACGCAATATTTTCCGCGTAACATACTATGCCGCCGTAGTGACGTCCGCAAACGCAATTAATATATATTAACTAGAGGAGGCGAGGAGGAACGAAAAATATGATATCAATGTAACTAT
Organism: Trachelipus rathkii; assembly: GCA_015478945.1. Lineage (NCBI taxonomy): Eukaryota > Metazoa > Arthropoda > Malacostraca > Isopoda > Trachelipodidae > Trachelipus > Trachelipus rathkii. The sequence goes on along the minus strand of JABUQX010005325.1, from coordinate 48,529 downwards.
TCAGAAGGAAATTGGCCTTTACAAGGATACTGGAATATACTAATTGTAAAGTATTTACAACATTTATTATTAATTAATATTTACACATTTTTTATAATCTCAATTGTATATACGTAATATAATTATATAAATCACTTAATATCATATTTTAAATAATCCTATATATAATATTCAAGAAATTAATATCTAAGATTACATTTTATCATTCTCAAATAGAGGATTGTTATTTAATCCTAGACTACATCATATTCAATGAGAGATTAGATTTATTTGTCTCTATGTTTTTTAAATTCATCCATTTTGTTTATTTAATCACTTGACTTATTTATTACTTCTACTGTCTTTAACTATTGACTTTTTACTATACTTGCTTTATTCTAGCTTTATTTTAATATACCTAATCTGTGTCTTTATTATTCTGTCATTTTAATTAACTATCTGCACTATTACTATTCTCATTTTATAAGCAGTATAATCATATAGATAATCATATATTAGAGGTGTTACTAAGGCTTAGTAATGACTTTGTAGCTCTGTTTCATTCTTGCTATATTACTTGCTTTTACGTTCTTAGTCTGTACTTTAACTTATGCTTATATTTTATTATCTATCTGTCTTATATATTATATTGTTTAATACTATATTATTTATTATTATATCAATGCTTTTAACTATCATAAGTTATTTTATATTCTGCTTTTATCTTTAGTCTTATTCTCTATTTATTATTTTATTTTTGTTTAATTCCCTATTTCTTATTTTAATTATTTTACTTATACTTTCTTGCTATAATTTATTATAATATATTTTTATTCATAATATATGGACAAGATTTCGGTTATTATTTATTTTTTTATATTTAGTTTTATTCTCTTTTTTATTTAAAAATTTGTGCTGTGTTATGTTTATCATTAATTTTATATTATATCAATTATACATATAATCATAACAAGATGTACTAGAAAAGAAATATATTGTAAACGTTATCACATATATTAAATTAAACTCATTATATTATTAAATTTATTTATTATTTATTATTTATATTATATTCACTTATGAGTTTTATATGAGGGTAATTGTAAAATATTCAGTAGTTATTATCTAAATTATTTTATAGTAGACTATTATATTTATATACATATATTAGATTACTTTATTAAATTCTATATTGATTATAAATTAGTAATATTTTATTAAATTATATACTTATTATTCATTATTTTATTATTTAGCATCATTATATTTATTACTAAAAATATAGATGAATCAATCTAATTAATTATTATTAAAAGACTACATATAATTGATAATAATAAATATCATATATTGACAACCAACATTAAAATTTAATGAAATTATTATTTAATGGTGCTGAATCAGGTGTAATTGTATTATCAATCGTTTTATACACACAGCTGTATTAACATTATTTATTATGATTAGTTTATTTAATAAATAAGGTTGATATTAATTATTATATAGTATTATATCTATAAATAATTATTAAGATTCTAAAGATCAACTTATGATGAATCATATTGCGTCATGTATTTTATTTTGACTCTATATAATTAAACTGTGAAATCCAATGTTCACTGTGAGAGTGAATAGTTGACGTAGGCATTTGTTTATATTTGAATCATGAAGCTAAGTATCTCATTCACTTCACATACTTTTATCAGAGTTATTATAATTTTAGTTAATAGCGTAACCTCCTATTATTATTATATAAATTTAAGAGTGTTTCATTATTTATTATATAATTTTACCGATTGTTATTTTCACCCTTCATTTATCTCTCTATATTATTTAATTATAATTTCATATATAATGATATTTTAACGATTTATTATTAGCAGTATTTCTCACTGTCAATTATTTCAATGAGTATGTTATGAGATATTGCATACAAGATTAGATTCCTATCTTTATCTGAATTTGTTGATGTGTATATTTCTGTAGACACTTACCAGAAGATGAGTACTTAGTCACTAGGATAAGCAACTTTCGTCAGAACACTGCATTTAAATATAGATCTCAGAGAATGTGTTTAAATGACTGATTAAGCGTACTAGCTGTGAAGACAGAATATAATCTAGTGACTATAACATACTAAATTAACTTTCTTATGCAAGATAGATTTTATCAAAGATATATTTAGGACTCTCATCACTACACTATCATTAACAATTGATTACAGTATTTTTGCTATTCAGAAAGATCGTAAATAATAAGGGGACGAGTGTTCTTAGAGAGATAGGGTCCTCTTCCAGTTGTATAAATTTCTATTTTCTTAGTGAGATTAATGCATCGTTCTCGTTCGAAGCTTTAGAATCCAATTCACTGTATTGTATAAGACTGATAGTTATTCCCATTTCAACTCAACATTCAGAAAAGTGTTTTGAGACAGTTTATATTGTGGATGCATTCTCCTATAAGTCTTAATATATTTACCCTATCAGTTACGTCATTCAGCATACATCACCTATTCACTTCTACTTCTTCATGCTGAGATAAATATTACTTCCGCTTCACCACATGTTTCACGAGCAGTCATTGATACTCGCGCATTTAACGTCATTTTAGTCGACAACTTTAAATATCTGTTAGGTCTTGCAAACTCTTTCTATTATGGATTCAATAACACATTTAATTAATTTTGCTCTTAGATCTATGATCACAAATCGCCATGTAGTCAATTCAATCTTTCAATTTCTGTCACAAATGCGTTGTGGTGATAAATTTACACTTTTCTGACATAGAATATACACTATTATAGCTTACCACAGTTTTAACAACAGAGTTGCTAGGCATCATACGGATGTCCTTTTGTAAGCATTGGTAGGTGTGCTCTAGTTATTTCACTTGATAATTTATATTTTTCATAGAGCAACATTTTAGGATTTGACCTTGATAAAATTAATTAGTATTCTAAATTAAAGTCAAATCTCATCCTCAAAATCTTCCTGGCTGTTGCATTCTCTAATTTTTTTCTCAATTAACCGAGATTCTTAGAAAGGGATACTACTTTTAAGTGTAGAAAAAAGATAAATTGTAGGGAAGGTGGTGATGACAATATGGTTAAAAAATGGGTGAACCCCTTCTCACCTCTTCACTGCCGCCACCCCCACCTCCCCAGTATCATTTTCTATGAGTAAGAAATGATAATCGCTTATTAATCGTAAACCGTAAAATTCATAAAGTACTTGATCTTTGTACGCACGGCTCGGACATGCTTGCTTTAGTTACTGAATATTCGCGTATTACAAGGAAGTCCTTTCGATGCTTTCATGGGATATTACTTCTATAATATATATTCTAACATTTGTATGTGGTATTGTTTGAAGAAAACATTAAATTCTGTTTATTATGGTCGCGCTCTCGCACAATTAACACTATAAATAGATCTTCTGTTCTAAATAAGCCTTCTATCAGGATAATTTAGTCACGAGCGTCTCAGCACCTAAGATAGAAAGTTCATTCGTAACATTAGATGATTTTCTAAAACTCATAGGCTGCTAATCTAAATGTATACAGTCAAGGAGTTATTAAATTTATCATATGTAATTTCATAAAGTAGTAATTAATCTGAATATGAAGAATGAAAGTCATCACCATCACGAAAGATTGAAGCATACAATAGCTAGCATGCAGGGATATTGTGTAGACCTTAATAAGTAATTTATTCTATCAATCGGTATAAAAAGTGTGGGTGTCTCGGTATCTCAGATACATAGAATGTCACATAATGTGGTATAGTTGAACTCTAGAAGGAACATTCTCTTCTGTATATGGACTCTGTAATTTCATACGAGAGGATAAGATTACTGGATTATTATTAGTTGGATTGCTCGCTTATTAAACTGTCTAATCTGTAGAAGGCACTCCTCATGGAAGATTAATGAGTATTCCACAAATTCAACACTACTTTTTATTTTATAAGGACTAGAGGAGATGAAGGAAATGCATACTAGAATAATGTTCTCCGTAGCTTATCCTGGCTCTCCCGTATTAATGACTACATTTTCCTCATGAAACCTACCTTGGGAAGTGAAACTTTCCCCCCAATTACTTATATACACGTAATAAACCTCGTAAAAAGTTATCAGTTAGTAAATTAAAAATAGCAATACATCAATACATTTTTTTCTTTAGAGGTTTTTTTCCGCTTAGTCTTTTTTCTTTATGACAGTCTTCTTGTTATCCCTTCTTGCGCTCCTCCACTTCGGCCTGACATTATTTACGATCTTAATTACTTCCAAAATCCTTTAACTAAGATCATCCAACTATCCTCTATTATGCAAACATAAGACATATAGTCATATATTTAACGCATGTCAGACATGGCAAACACAATCAAATGTCTTTCTTAGTTGAAAGTGATTCAACTTTTCCTGCATGCCTTGTTGTGTATTACAGCTTCGGGTGTTTCACAAGATATCACAAACACATTAAGGATGGTATATTTAACTTATACCCCACCTCTCCTACGCTAGAATAAAATTTGTGGCAAAGTTAGTCAGTATTCTATCACCCATAAAATGTTGGCCCAATAAAGACTACGTACCAAGGACCCATTACGGCCAATTAAATATGCTCGCCGTTACTGCATATTGGACGCACTGCTTGAATCTCCCCAGCTTACAAACTACTCATTCACCATTACTTAACAAGAGACGCATAGGTGTTTCCTCTCTCTGACATAAGATCCCTAATAGGTTACGACTCGGTGAGAGTACACAAGTATAGATCTAGTTAAAGTTGCACTTTATAGAAAATTTATACATTTTACATATCGAGACTACTTACCATCTTTGGAGGGTATAATCTTTTACAATTAAATGTCTAATTGTAATAATTACTGCATACTATGTTTTGACTTTATTCTAAATTATGAAACTTTGGCATAACAATTGACGCCGTATATTGTAAAGGGGAATTAATGAGTAAATTTCCATATCTACAAATTATACTTTTATAATTATGCATTAGTTACGAACATAGTTTAGTCGAAATATATTGATCTTTATAAATATTACAAGTAGGTAGTAATAATGATAACTTAGGGTATAATTGTTATTAAATAATAACATTTTTAACTTCTCTATGAGGAATAATTATATCTACTTCACTTAAATAAATAGGTAGAATTTTAAGAAGGTGTTAAACTACACGTATACCAATTATATGAATAAGAAGGTCAAAGAAATCTAAATAAACTTATATTCGATATAATTTTATTCAATTTATCCACGTCCTATACTTGAGAATGGAAATTAGAAGCATTCTCTTGAGTATAATGTGTGTTCTATTTGTCTGTAGAATGCACTGATTTATAATATTTCGATCATATCTACATCTTTATTGTTCACTATACCAGATTTCATTATTTGAAGTCATGGGTTATTTCTACCACTAGATTAAGTGAATACCTCTTCACCACAGTAGGTTATCAGATTGACAATAATATTACATAGTCAAGTATACTCCAAAGCATAAGGCCTTATATTCACACGTTACGAATATGTTTATCCATGACAAATCCTGGATGGAGTCGTTTCGAAACAGATATAACCCTAAAACAACTAAGTCCAGATCGACCGGACTTATACTCGCTATAGTCTTACACTTATCCTTTTCTGGAATTGAGCTTAAGACTAATTATATCTTTCATTTAATTCTGTTACTTAAAGGTTAATTTACGGATTATAATACTTATCCATTTTATACGATGTTTTATGATATTCCAAGTCCTTAGCCGGATGAGATAATCACTTCACATACACGGTCTTAAAGTAGAACGTCTTAAGATCTAATACAAGATAAGCAGGCTCGACCGCATTCTCACATATGACCATCAACGTGCCGTATAAGATAAATTATCACTCAATTGAAATTAGATTTCTTTTTGATAACAAAATAGATCAGTTCGACAATTCACAATCTTCTGTGCACAATGGTGATCACACAGTCTCAGGTACTTCCAGATACACTGAGCTACAATTCTACTCTGGTGTAATTTGACTATACCGATATTCAACACATTCTCATAACAATATTTCATGTACATCTGCCTCTCAAGATAAGATCTAGGTTATGTAGTGATTAAATTTTTACTATTGTCAGTTATTAATGAATCCATTTCCATTAATCTGACTTACCATCATAGCCTTACTTTCTTCATTTCAATGCTGATATAGGAAGTTCTTTTTAACATCATTAATTACAAAAAAAAGTGATTTTTATATTATTTTAAATTTTTCTAGAAAAGACGCATTTCTTTTATTTATTCGCTTCTTCACAAAAAATCAAAAAACAACACGCTGTGTATAAATCACGAAAAGATTCTATGATTCTAGCGTAGATGTACAAATCCAAGGTAGGATGGCAAAGACGCGTAGAGTAGGTAAAACTATAAAAGATGATCTTAAAACTCTGAAGATCTCTATTGCACTAATTCATACGCACAACTGTAGTATTTATATCTGTAACAACCGTTTAGACTCATCTCATTATTTTGCACTTATATTTAATAGACTACTTAGCTCACTCAACTCTTAGCTCTTAGGAAGTATTATTCAACCAATGCCATTTCACCATGATACTGTTTTTATTTTTCCCTTTAACCTCTCGTAGCTAATATTTTTTTCAATTTTATATTCATGAGTTAACAGGAATTAAACCTTACTTTCCTGTATTTCTCTGTTTTATTAAATTCCCGCCTTTTTATTTTTTTCACACATCTAAATCTTCCAGGTAAATAGCTTTTAAACTATCACGACTGGAGTGGAGGATATTGTGCACTTTACAAAACTTCAGTAGTGCCATCCGGATTCATATCCTTTTCTAAACCTTTCTTCTGTTCGAGATACTCTTACATAATCGTTTACCTTTATTCCTGAATTACCTTTTATTTTGTTTTCTTTTTCGACCTTAGATGTGCTACAGCCTCTCGTTTTTGACATTTCTAAAGGAGTTGTTTTTATAGTTCTATGGTAAGATCTGTTATAAGAATAAGCCAGATCGTCCAGTATATCAATATATATTTAAAAGTATTCATTTTAGTAAAGTACCTATGCATGCGTTCTTTAATAGTACGCTTGGACTCTTTCAACTATTGCCGCTTTGTTTACGGAAAATGTATTGTAATAGCTTATACCATACTCCCAGAGCATCTCCTGAAACTCTCGCCCTTGAATTCCATTCCTGAATCTTGTCCAAAATGATTTAGGTGTTCTCTCTCTCATCCTCTATAATTTCAAGTACATGCAGCAGCAACTGTACTGATCTTTTTATCTTTTTAAGGCTTCCAAACCACAAGTATTCGAGAAATATACCGTCAATTGTATCAAAAGTATGATTGAAAACCTCATTGTGAGCGTATTTAAAATCATTTGCGATAAATCTAACTGCCAATGCTTGTCGAGCTGCGTGAGATATGGTTTTCGTGTAGAAATTTTTTTCTTACGGTGTTATGTAGAGTATGCCCTCTTCACCTTCAATATGCTTTTAACTCTTTTTTCTCAATATTAGGAAACCTTAAAGCAAACCTAGTGAAACCCCCAAAACTATTTGGCTCCCTCAGATTGAAGTAATGTTTAAACTACCTCCTTCGCCTCCATGTTGTCTACTGACACACGTGTAAGCGTTTGTCCAAAATCAATATATCTATATGTATATATATATATTATATATATATATATATTATATATATATATATAACATATAATAATATACTATATATATATATATTATATTTATATATATTATATATATATAGATATATATATATATATTATATTATATATCATTTGAACCAAAAATGTGATATAAAGGGCCAAGGGTTAAAAAAGAAAAAGATTTTAAATAACATTTATTTTATTTCATCAAGGGTAAAACTAATAAATCATTTGTATATGATAATACATAATTACGATTTGTTTTTTATAGGTTTTTTATAAGTTTTTTTATTTCGTTCTCTGGTAACACGTTTTAATTTATCTGATGCGTAAGAAGTGCCTGAGGGACTTGAATCAGGTCTTGGCGTAATGGGGATATTATCTAAGTCTGCTAATCGTCGTGTATTTAAGATTAAACTTCTGGGGAAATTAATAGTCTGAAGTTCTTGTTTGATCTCATTCCATCCTTTTACAGGGCCTTTCCTTCCAGTTACGGGAGAGATCAGCTATCAAATCCACAATATTTGACCCTTTAACTATTTCATCATCAATTACGACCTGTCCTGCTTCATTCAAAGATAATTGTTCTTTTAAAATATTATATAAAGCTATTCCTCATTTACGCACTCTAATAGGTAAGCTCTCCTCCAGGATATTTTTAAATATATCTTCATTTTTCACTTCAAGTTTTACTTCATTAGGTATATCTACATCATCGGTTAACGGGATACGTAGGGATGGATGTAGGTGCAAGTCTTTAAGATCTATCAATTTTTGTATGGCCTCTTGGTATAAGATGCGTTTCTCATGGATGTTAATGTCTGAATTTAATATTCTGTACACTTCTTTCTCGTGATTTGGTTATCTGTCAACTTTAGATCATTAAAAATATGCAGGTCAGAGGCTAGCTGAAAAGATAAGAATCGTTCAAATATAGGATTCTGTTGGGGTAGCTGTTGTTGATGATGTGAAAGAGGTTGTAATGTCAATGCATTAGGATGTAATATCTGCGTATATAAGGTCTGGGATTGTGGATTTTGCTGAGCGGGTGGCAATAACTGGCCATATTGAGATTGTGAATGATGAATCGGTTGAAATGAACTCTGTACAGATGCTGTATTATTATACTTCATTTTCTCATACTCATTATATGGAAGTACAGCAACCTTCTTCATTATGGTGCCAACCACTTAGTTATTAGTGGAGCTATAACGGAGAAGAGTAATGGTAGGAATACTCCTCCTCCTCTCTGTAGTAACTTCTTTTTATTTTTCAGATTTTTTATGTTGAGGGAGAGTTTTTTAATGATGTTTCTATAACGACGTAGCTTTACCTTCTGAGGCCTGTTTAAAGGAACATTTCCTTTTATAAGATTTAAACAGACTTCACATACACACTGGGTGAATTTCTCATCCTCACTAATTAGTTTAACGTTTTTCAGAAAGGTTTCAGTTTTTTTAAATTTTTTTATAGGAGGTATAATACTTTGCAACTAGAGGACTTCATCTATTCAGGTATGATATACAGTTTTTCTATCTCATACGGGAAGTAATGTTGGTACGGAGCACACTCATCTGTGCGTGTTTTTTGGGGTGAAGTTTCACACAATCAATAACGTGGGGGATCGAAGTAACCTCTTTATATACTTTAAGACTCTTTTCCTTTGAAGGGGGAACATTTGAGTTGCCAATACATTAATTTGACTCATGTCTCTTCTTTGGCTGTTTCTGCGACATTTACTAACAATAGTACTAATGTGTGTTTAAAGACATACTTCGCAATATGCTTGCTTTGATGAAAAATATTCCTGTGTTAATGAAAAACAACAGAGACATTAGATGATGAGAATAAACGTGAACGCTTCGCTGCTATTTCCAAATTCAATTTGTGCATAAATCATCTAATACATATAAATTTTGTGTCCATAGTATATTGTCCAAGCGATCTAATATCGTATAGTGCTTCTGAATTGAATAACATCTTTATACTTCCTTTAAATTTTTTCCTGGATAACATTATTATAACACCATATTATTTTTACAGGGGCTTGCTCAAAAATCTCCATTTCTTTTAAAATATTAATAATAGAAAGGTTTTACCACAGCCTGTCCGGTCAGCACAAGGACATGTAGCCGGCTTCGGAACGTAAATTTCTCCACATCCATACTCGTTAAGTGAATAATGAATAATGAAATTAATTAAAGCTGTAAAGCATTATAAGTATATGGTTTTTTAATAAAATTTCGTACAATTTTATTAAAATAAAATGTTTATATAACAGACACTCCGTGTGTTTTTATTCTTACATTACAAATAATAAGTATAAAACAAAATAAACATACTAATAATAAATATAAAATATAACAAATAATAAAATAATAAAGTATTAAAACAAAATAAAAATAGAAATAAAAAATAAATTAAACAAAATAAATATATGAGTTAAAGAGCAGTAAAGCAGTAAATCATATGAGTTAAAGCAGTAATTATTTGACGTTAAAACAGTAAACGCATTTAGTATAAAGCAGCTGAAGAGCAGAGTAGTTTAGAAGCAGTAAAATGCAGAAAGTTAACAGCAGTCAAAACTGTAAAACAAAGCATACTCAATTCCTTATGCTGTAACACTCTATTGATTTTACGCTGATTTACTGCTTTAGGTATAGTAAAGCAGATAGTTTAAAGCAGCTAAAGCAGATAGTTATAGCCAGTAATGCAGATAGTTAAAGCAGTTAAAGCAGAGAGCTTAAAAGCAGTAAAGCAATAAAACAAAAGCATACTAATCCTTAGGTTCAGGTAATAACACCTCTATTGAATTTACTGATTTACTTGCTTTACATGGTAATGGTATAAGTAATATGATTTTTAATAAATATTCGTACAATTGGTAAGTAAAAATGAATGATCTTCATAGTATATTTGAATATCAATTCTTTGGAATAGTTTACATTGCTCATACTTTTTCGTTCGCTCGGTAATATTGCGTTTGCGGACGCACGCGTGCGGCGTAAGCGGAAATTTGCGTCTTGCGGAACCGTTGCAGGCGGCGGCGGTAATATTCTGGCGCCTGCGGGTCGCACAGCAGTCGGCGGTTTTCGCGTCGGCGGGGTTCGAACTTCTGCGTGACGGCGGACTACTGAACGTTTTCGCGGTCATGTCTCAATGTGTAATCTCTTAGATTATATTTTCTGTCATGCTAAAAGCTGTTATATTAATATATACACTCTATAGTAGGCATAAGCATTCTCCTATGCACTTGTAATATACACTTCAAAATCGATTCGCTCCATACCTTATTACCTATTAGGGGTAGACTACCCATTATTCGGGGCTTATCTTCGGTTCTCAGTTGGTATAGGCTAGAAAGCTTGTAAAAAAAAGTGGCAACTCAGCTTGGCACTTATGTGGGTCACTCACTTGGCCTATGCGGTTCACTCACTTGCACTATATGTGGCACTTCACTTTTGGCACTCATTGGCTACTCATTGGCATCTTCACTTGGCACTTTTTCACATGGCCACTTCAGCCTGGCACTCATAGATATTATTATTCTATTTATGAACTACTAATAGAAACATTCACAGATTACTTCTTACGTTTGTATTGGAAACCATCCCAAAAAAGATCCATCAGTTATCGTGGCCAAAATTGACCTCACGGTATATGGACTATTAGGTTCAAGGGTCGAAAATATCATGTTCCAAACCAAGGTAAAGACTCAAACAGGGCTAAGTCCCTAAAGGAAAGACAAAATTACTGTGGGTCAAAATTGACCATGGACGACCAAAGGGATGGTAGTTGTGGTTTGTACGTGAGTGTAAAGTGTCGATGGGTAATATGTAAGTGTTTAAGTGGAAATAAGGTTGCATATGTGAATGTGTGTATAGTGTGTGTGTGTGTGTGTGTGTGTGTGTGTGTGTGTGTGGTGTGTGTGTTGTGTGTGTGTGTGTGTGTGTGTGTGTGGGTAGGTGTTCAAGTTAGGATAGATCCATAACAATTGGCGTTCAAGTAGGAACGAATCAGTGACGGTTGGGCACATGTGGCAAAGATAGGCGTGGGTCAAAATTGCCCCATGGTATATGGCAAGGTCAAGGCCGAAATATCATGGTCAAACAATGTTAAGACATCAAAAACGGGCTAAACCCCTAAAGGGTAGCCAAAAATACCGTGGGCAAAAATTGACCCATGGTATATGGCAAGGTAAGGCCTTAAATATCAATGGTCAAACAAGTAAGAGGACATCATAAAACGGGCTAAACCCCTAAGGGTAGCCAAAACTTACCGTGGCAAAAATTGACCGCATGGTATATTTGGCAAACGTGTCAAGTCCGAAATAGATCATGGTCAAAACAAGTAAGACATCAAAATAGGGCTAAGCCCCAAAAGGGTGGGCCAAAATTACCGTGGGCAAAAAATGACCTGATGATCGAAAATTAGGGTGGGGTACGTACAATGGTTGGTTGCTGCGCAACCGTTTGGCGCAACCCTTCTTCGAAGGGTGGCAAAATTACCGTGGGCCAAAATGACCCATGGAAGACCAAAGGGTTGATCGAAAAAATTAGGGTGGGGTACGTATAACGGTTGCTGGCGCAATCGTTTTGGCGCAAACCCTTCTTCGAAGGGTTGCCAAAATTAGGGCTGCAAAAAATTAGGGGTTTGCCCAAAAATTAGGGTTGCCAAAATTTGTACGCGTAGAATACAAAGGGTTCGCCGAAAATTTTGGGTTCCTCCACAAAATTGGGTTGCCAAAAAGGTCAAGGTCAAAAAAAAGATCAAGGCAAAAAAGGTCAGGCCCCAAAGAGGTCAAGGCAGGTAAAATTTGGGCTTCAAAAAATGCGGTTTGGCCCAAATTTAGGGTGGGGTACCAAAGATGGTCCAAAAAGGTCAAAGTCAGATGGAGTAAAAGAGTGCGTGCTCGCAATATTCCCTTCCTACTACTCCCGTTGTTTCAGATAGTAATTGCTTCGGAGCTGGCGGGCCTCTTTTGGTTCTCTTACCAACAGTTATCATAATGTTAATAAATATTCTGTGTTTGAAGAGTGTGAATATATGGAAAAAACAAATATCAAAATCATAGGCCCCAAATGCAACTATTACTTCCATATCTTATAAAAACATTTCATGCAGTAATAACACTGTACGATAACTGTAATTTTGTAAATCACAAGATGTATAGCTAAAATTATTTGCAACTTGAACGATTCCCATCGACTATTCTTTCCCTTGAGAAAAGGTGCAAAAAATTATATTATATATATATAATATATATATATAATATATATATATATATATATTTATATTATATAATATATATATATATATATATATATATATATATTATTATTATACTATATATATATATTATATATATAATTATTATATAGTATACATATTATATAAATATATATATATATATATATTAAATATATATATTCTTTCTTTCTTTCCTTTATCTTCCTCTTTGCCCAAAATGGGGGTAAGGTGCGTGTCATGCATCGGAAAAAAAGCAGTAGAGAGATATTAAATAAAGTCGATAAGGAAAGCCCAGCCCTTACCACCCTCTGTAATCATTTAATTTTAGTGAGAAACTCGTGCACAGAGCAGCAATCCACCCTAGAGCTTCATGGGCCCGCGACGGACCCTCACACTATGGTAAATCGTCCATGTAAGGGTTCATCCCTTGTCCAGGTGGGCCACAACCATGCTCTCCATACATAACTTCCGACCATTCACATCCTATTTATAAACCTTTATTCTGCCTCTGCCCAAACTCACATTTCTCTCCCTCAGACATTCGTTCACCGACTCCATCCACTTTCTCTTCGGTCTCCCAGCCGGTCGGTTCCAACACACTCGCCACTCTATAAATCAGCTTAACCAACCGACTATCATTCATCCTTTCCACCTGACCAAACCGTTAATAAACTTCTATTTATTCTCTCATTTTTACCCTCTTCACACCACACAACTCTCTAATCTGTTCATTCTCATTTTATCAATTCTTCTCATCATCTAAACAGCAATGCTTCCTAAGATTGTCCATCTGAACACATTGAAGTTTAGATCTATACTTCTTATTCCAGATCATAGTCCCTCTCACTACTATACAATAACACAGTAACAAAACATAAACCCTCATGTAGACCTATGTGCACTTCAAGACTTAATCGTCCCTTTACATTCACCAACGATTTAATTCCACCAGCAACCTTCCTGCAATTCACAACTTTTCTACTACACCTGCATCATCTCGTTCCCTTCTCATAGCCAACCACATTACCTATCAATATTTAAACTCAGACACTTGTTCCAGCTTGCTCACCATCTAACATAACTTCACACTTAGGGCTATCCTCACTCACAACCATACTTACTCTATCTATCGTTTACTTTCAAACCCTCCTTTTACACATCCCTATATATATATTATATATATATTATAATATAATATATATATATATAAGTATATATATATATATATATATATTATATTTATTTATATATATTATCATATATTATAATATATATATTATATATATATATATATATATATGTTATAAATATATTAGTTATTCGGGTTGTTTTTATATATTCGCATTGACTTTCGCAAATATTAAAAAAATAAATTATTTGCATTCGCACTCGGACACTCGGAATGTGAATAGAAAATGTTTTCTGGAATGGGACTTGTTAGAAAATTTAGGCAACTTCTAGTGAGAAATTTATTTAGAAATGACTTGCCTAAAAGCCGTTCAAGGTTAGTGAACAGTAATTTGAGTCAGCAATCGAAATCTAGCAAATATTTATATTTATGAATACTCCTCATACTTGTGAGTATATTTGCGCGTGCTCGAAATCAATCTGTTGAAGCATTCCGCAATGGCATCTTTCCAGTGTGGTTTGGGATTTCTTGATATTGTTTTCCATGACGTCGCAATCCGGTACACCTTTGCAATCTAATTATTCTCACGGAAAGGAGAATGATATCTGTTGTTAAGAACTTCAAGCAACAATTTACAAGGATAACTAGTAGAAATGAAAATGAGTAAAGGATCTCCATTCCAAGTTTAGAAAATAGCAGATTACTCTTGAAAATTAAGATGAAATTGGCTATGGGTTTATGGAACACTTATACAAAAAATTCATTAAGCATGGAAATAATTTTACACATTAATTAATAGTGGTAACGATTTCTTCTGTTTCGTCACATTGAAATTCTTTGGCTTTGTACGGCTAATGAAAGTATCGGTCTCTTCAATATTAGTTTCCAGAAATTCGCATTCAGGAATCATTCAAAAACTAAAAAAAAAAGAATATACTACTAACGGATAATATTATTTGAAGAAATATGTATGACAGCGTTAATCCTTAAAGTTTCAGAATTATTTCAACCTCTATCAACACTCGTCAAAGTTAGCTTTCTCCTTCGACGAATGGTCAGATACTCTCAATCAGCAGTTTCTTTGTTTCTCTGAGTAGTCCATGCCGTTGACATAGTTCAAAAGGCCTAAATTTTGTGTCGTTTCTGAACTCTCATCTGAATTGTCATATCAGGTGAATATTCAGTGGCGCTTAATTTAATGGAATGTTGACGTAATGGACTTATTCCCTCAGGATGATGTTCACGTGCTGTCATGAAAAGATGTGCGTGCCAATATTAAACGAAAAATGTTTCTTTTCTTGAGTGATATTAAAACACTAAACTTCTAAGCCCTGCCCATACAGTTAGAAATTTTGTGACAATCTCAAACAGCAGTCATAGTCAAAATTTCTCTCAAATATAGTCAATTGCAGTCATCAACACTTTATCATTCGATCTAGGCTCAGTAAGACCCTAAAGAAAATACAGGCCAGAGTTAAAGTTGCTAACTTTCAGCCAATATCATGACGTTATCTTCACAAATTATGCTAAGGTTGCATAAAACTTAATGAATCTCTTTCTGCCAGTACGGTAACTCTGATGATAAAATAAATGTCCTTCTCATCCCCAGACCAATTTCTATTCTAACCAATTGTATTATTGTACTCCAATCAGTTGAAGATATTATTATGATAAACTGCACAACAAATTTTAAATTTTTTTCTGTCCTTTACATGAAAATATGTGTTATTCTGTATATTAACAAAGATGCTTTGGATTATCAATTATGAAACCTAAAAAAGCTTCTATCACGTACCGCCTTTTTTGTAGACACATCATCCTCATTATTTATACATATTGGTTACATTGAATTGTAACATTCATTTTTTTGGTCGTTTCCTTTTGCGGGGATCTATTCAACAATCATTGTTTCGTCACTAGCAAAATTTATCAAGCTTACTTTCATTCCATCGCCTACTTGAATTAAGA
>JABUQX010005325.1:10000-15000 GCA_015478945.1 Trachelipus rathkii | reverse complement strand
TCTTGTTACCTGTCTTTTAACTTCTTACTCTCTTTCTGTCCCACTTCCTTTCCTTACCTCCTCATCTTCATCCTGGCACCCACTACTTAATCTTAACATAAAACCGCATAAAGATCGATAAATACCATCTCCAGCCACTTCAAAATCTTACTTCGTGGGTCGCCAACACAAAATCAATCAGACTTTGCACTTCGATACCATCTTCACATACACCAAATCTAGTATACGTATGAATATTCTTGTGGTGAAGAAAAAGTGAGTACTTACACAATACCTCCTCCTCACAGAAATCAAATCTCCCTCCTAACCATTCTCATTTCTCCCGTCACCCCAAATTTACCTGTTATACCATCCTTTTTCTGATCAATCTATCCTACCAAATTTAGATCGCCAACACAGCAATCTTGAAGCTCCTACTCACCCATTTATAACATCATTCAGATTATCCCAGAAAAGCGCACTCTCTTCAACATTACCTCAGATGGACCATATGTCACAACTACACATACTTTGACCTTTTTCAAACTTAAATTAACCCATTAGAACTCTTAAGCTACTTCATACAAACAAATCCACCATAACTCTGTGGCAAAACATGTCACTCATGAAAAATCACAACTTCCTTCTCTCCCCTGTCATTCCTCTCCACTCCATGCTCACACACATTTCACACCACACCACTCATCTTCAACGTTTCCTTTCATCTCTTTGTTTCAGTCACATCGAGCAAATCAAATTTACCCTTTTCTAAATTTACATCCATCTTTCACTCCTCTTCTGCCTCGACATTTATTCCTTTACATCCATGTACCCCAAACGATTATACAATTTTGCCGAAAGGAATCATGGTGGCTCACCGGGCTATCATGGACCATTGACCGCGGTGGTTCGGACAGGGCAACAGTTTGCAATAGGATACCTAGCAAGAGATAAGTGGTCAGAGGGCAGGATTATCCAAACTACCAACTGCCATTTAGTCTTCTTTCTTAAGACACGCAGAAAATGTGCTGTGGGCAATTCTTTCTTCCCCTCCACACATAAGGATATAAGGTAATATTTTTAAGGTGTTGTCTGGAAAAGGAATGGTGTATATTAACACAGAGAAAGGCGAACCATTTGGCCACTGGAAGTCATGGGGAAAATTCCCTACGCACCATAAGCCAAAAAGAGAATTAAGAGGATAAAAAAAAACCCAAGCTTAAGTAAAATTGTTTTTTTTTAAATGAAAGAATTTTTTTTTTTAAATTTGATTATTAGTATTATTATGTTATTATTATTTTTATTATTATTATATATTATTATTATTATTATTATTATTATTATATATTATTATTATTATTATTATTATTATTATTATTATTATTATTTTATTATTATTATTATATGTATTTTATTATATTATTATTATTTTATTATTATGTATTATTCATTATTATTATTATTATTATTAATACCTGCATTTTCCAGCTCTTTCGTCTAATTTAGGTTCTATTTTTCGGTTTTGTAATATAGCAAGGCACATTATCATTTCTTTATGTGAGCCAAACGAATTGCAAGCCTGCCTGATTTTGTCGCGCTCCGAAGTGCAAATTGTGTTAGAAACCTTCATAACACAACAGATCCTAAGGTGGCCTCCAAAGAAGCTGGGGCATTCTGCTCAGATGTGGATGTTTTCTTCTGCATAGTAACTCCAGTTATATAAAAGGTCTTATTCCGCCCTTGTATTGTAGTACTGTTGTCACATCTGGGGTGGCTCGGTTCCACCATTCATTTGGACAGGGCGAGCAAAGCTAAGAGACTAATAAAATGTCCCCTACTTTCAAACTCCCTTGACCCTTTTTCTCTGCGACGTGACATTTGGTCCACTATCTCTTTCCATGGTATTACAACAGAAGGTGTTCGAGGAGTTGACCTCTAGTGATCCTCCTTCCATTGTCACCAAATCGTAGCATAAGAGTCCTTGCTCTCACATGAATATTGTGTGAGTATTGGAAACTAAGGCCCGGCATTGTGGAGCCTCCTTCTTTCAAGCCACATCTGTTTTGTGGAGCTCTTTGCTTCAGTCTGTTTTTCCTGCTGTATTTAATCTTCCTCCTCTTTAAGTCCCACGTCTGTGCCCACCTGAGGAATTGCGGTAGGGATTGGGTGGGTTTACTTTTCTTTTGTTTTTATGCCTCCCTCCTGAAAGAACCCTGCCAGTGTGTGTAAAAATTGTGCGGTCCGTGCGCCACAAACTCTTATGACGCTTACACCACTAATATATATATATAATATATATATTATATATATATTATATATATATATATATATTATAATTATATATATATATATATTATATATATATATATATATATATATATATATATATATATATCTACAATAGAAATGTACTTGCAATAAGTAAATATAAGGAAAAAAAACTAAGGAAAATCATTAAATATTGCCATCATATTGATAAATTATTTTTTCCTGCGGTAAGTAAATATTTAATTTATTATATCTTTATGAAAAAAAAAGAAAATATTTTATAATTACACTATGTAACAAAAAAAGAAAATAAATTTTCTTTGCTTTGAAAAGCATTATTTCCTAATTGCGCTTTGTAGTATAATGCAAAGAAAAAAATGATTATTCCCTTCAACTTTTCTATTGTTATCAAACTGATCTATTTGCATTTCAGAGAAAATTAGTATTTTTAAATACCACCAATATGTTTTTAGTCTTTCGACGTTCTGGCAACTTAAATTACGAACTAACTACAGAGAAAGTAAGCTCAAAGGTCAATATAGTTAGTTTGATGGAGTTCATCAGTCTATCTAGTATCTGTTCAGTGGAAGATTTACGTGTCTTTGATAGCCACATTGAGCACGTGATGTCATCAGAGATTGGCAAATATCTGGACAGACTCATTTTGTTATGTCTGCGTTGAATTTATGAAGACACGAGCAAAAAAGTACCCTGTGAATACATCTGCTAAAATGTGCGAGGCCTATAAGGCATATTTTGGCATGCCTGTTGGGGACCAAGACAAGCAATGGGCACCTCATTTCACCTGCGAACTTTGCAAAAGAATTCTAGAATGGTAAATTTTATATATATATATATATATATATATATATATATATATATATATATATATATATATATAATATATTATATATATATATATATATATATAATATATATATTATATACTATATATATATATTATATATATATGTTTTAGTATATATATATATATATATATATATATATATATATATATATATTATATATATATATATATAAAATATATTATATATATATATATATATTATATATATATATATATATATATATATACTATATATATATATACTATATATATACATATATATCTGAATTTATAGCTATGCGAATCTTAAGTTAAAGTTTGAATTTATATAGTATATATTTTTAATAACATTGTGAAAGATTATTATAAATTTGGTTTATGTTTTTTCTTCGCAGGTGGTACTTGGGGAAAATAGAGCCATGAAAATTTCGCAATTCCACGAATTTAGAGAGAGCCAACTGACCACTCCAGCAATTGCTTCTTCTGTTTGGTGGACCCGTCCAAGCGTCGAGCTGGCAAAAATGCGCCTGCTATCATATATCCAGACCTTCCGCCATCCATTGTCCAAGTGCCACACTCTCCTGAGCTCCCTGTACCCATTCCTCCAAAGGGAAGACAACCATCTTCAGAAGAAAGCAGCAAATCAGAAGACGATGAAGTCGTTGATCCTGAATATAGTGTAGCTGAGGAGAGAAACCCATATTTTCCCAACCAAGAAGACATCAATGACTTGATCAGAAATCTTGGTCTCACAAAGTCCAATGCCGAGCTTTTGACGTCGAAATTCAAGCAGTGGAATTTGTTACATGAAAGTGTGAAAGTCGCAAGTCAGAGAAAACGTCACCACTCTTTTTCAACTTTTTTCACCAGTCAAGATGGGCTTTGCTTTTGCCACAATGTGACAGGTTTATTTGAGGCACTTGGAATTGCCTGTAACCCCTGCAAGTGGCACCTCTTTCATTGATAAGTCTTCGAAGAGTCTCTCTTCCCTTGGCTCACTCGGTGCAGCTCAAAGAGGAACACAGCAGCGTGAAGCTATTGCTAAGTGCCTTGAAATATGAAGAACACAATTGGGAAGTTATCGGAGATTTCAAAATGGTAGCCTTCCTGATGGGTCTCCAAG
Source organism: Trachelipus rathkii (assembly GCA_015478945.1). Taxonomy (NCBI): domain Eukaryota; kingdom Metazoa; phylum Arthropoda; class Malacostraca; order Isopoda; family Trachelipodidae; genus Trachelipus; species Trachelipus rathkii. The sequence continues at coordinate 10,783 of JABUQX010005325.1, read as the reverse complement.
GCGGCATTACCAAGTTTAGATATTACCTTTGTCTATAGGATAGCAGGCACTCCGCAGAAAACTAACAAAGGCACGATTGGCCACAGCGGACGGAAATCAGTGTAGGGAGGGACAATGTCAAATGGGAGCCTCCGTTGGATCTCCAAAAATTATCGTTTTCTCCACTACACATAAAATTAGGCATCATGAAACAGTTTGTCTCAGCTCCAGATTAGAAGTCTTCAGCCTTCATCTACCTGCAAAGCTTCTTCCCTAAGCTGTTTGAGGCAAAGGTAAAAGTCGGTGTCTTCGTTGGACCACAAATAAAAAAGATCATAGAGTGCAAGGAATTCCCAAAGAAGCTGACTAGGACAGAAAAAGCAACTTGGAACAGCTTTGTTCAATGGTTCAGAGGCAAAGGCTTCCATGGGAATCATAAGCCGAAACTATATGAGAGCTTGTTTGAGATGTCGTGGTCAGGAAACTAACGAAAAAAATAGGCTAAGGATGTTCATCAAAGTTCGTATCATTGATGTTCATTCATGCTAATTTAAGAAACATGGGCATAACTCTTTGAACGCCGTACCCAAGATCATATAACGAAAACAGATTGGACTTCTATATTTGGGGGCTGATTGCAAAGCAAACTTGCCATATAAGCGAAATCCAAAAAATTCTGCTTCTTAAATATTTTTGAGGTCTCTGTTGTATAAACTAAGAATAAATAAATGCTACTTTTGAGTTATATGTCGTTTTTTTCTACTTTGTGTAACCGAAAATGATTATATTCACCAATTTTTATAT
>JABUQX010005325.1:0-5000 GCA_015478945.1 Trachelipus rathkii | reverse complement strand
TAAGTTACTGACGCAGGGTCCGGTAGATAATATGTGCGCGCGTGCGCATACACATACAACTTATATTATTATTAGCCGGTTCGGCCGCATGATTCCGGCTCTGGCTCGGTTCCGCCTCCGGTTTTGCCGCATCATCGCACCGACGCCAGGGCCGGTAGATAATATGTGGCGCGCGTGCGTCATACACATACACATTTATTATTATTATTAGTATATTATTACGTCGAAGATTCGATTTCCGAAGGAAATCGAATCTGAGTCGAAAAATGATCCCTGTAAGGGATCGTTTTTTTTTACGCACTCCGACTCTGTATTCCGCCGCGGTTTCTTCTTCGCATCCGGTTCCGAGTTCGATATATATCTACATGGGTTAGGGTTATCGTATCAGGTTAAAATTTGGAGGGGTGTTAGATGGGAGTAATCCTCGTCGTTAGAACGAAGTTACATCCCTCTGGGTCCCCCAAAGGGACCCCCACTTAAAAAATCGAAGTGTTCGTAATTGGTTGAAATTTTTTTGTGAGAGGATTCAGAGTTGAATTTCTAGAAATACTTGATATGTGAATCTGTGGTTGGCTCCGGCACCGGTGCTGGAGCCACTGCGGTGCCGAGTTTAATAAACAGTCGCTATATACAACAATGTTGTGGTTCTTTAAAGGGTTATAGAGGTCATGGTAGAGTTCGAATATGATGGTTATAAGTCCGTATAGGTTGTCAGGACCCCCCCCCCATTAAGGGGGTCTTGACTGAAAAAAATGAGCACAGAGTGCAAAACAGAGGGAGAAGAAGAAAGGGAAGAAGAAGAAAAGGAAGAAGGAGGAATGAGAAGGAAGAAGAAGAGGAAGGTGAAGAAGAATGAGGAAGTGAGGAGTGAAGGTGACAGCTTGCACCGCGTGCTGGACTCCGGATGCGGTGCTGAGTTATTAAATATTTGTGTAATGATACAATATTGGCGTCCTTAAGAGACTTACGTTAATTTGTATCTGTAGATTTCGACAATAATGGTTTCAAGAAAGATCAAGAAATAAAAAATATAATAAAGAAATAAATAAATAAATAAAGTTGTTACTTCTTTTATGTTTAGAAGTTACAAATGTGACGTTTTTACAAATAACAAGAAAGCAGTAAATCACTAAATCAAACCACCATCGCCAGCCCCCCTCCTTGCCACCTCCTGACATCTGTGATCATTGATCTATTGATTTAAGGTCACATTTCGAGTATCATTTTGAATAAACATAACATAAAATCAAGTTCTTTTATACACTGATCAGACAATATATGCTGACGTAACAAAGTTTTCTCAGTAATGAAAGGCTTACTTAGCTATCATCTGAACTATGAATTATACCCACAACGAGAAACTGTAGCCCATCTTTAAACAAGAATAAAGGGTTAACATTAAACAAAACAACTAGCGAAATAATAAAGTAACTAACATAACATCCAAAAACGTAACATTCACACTTTGTCAAGCCATGTCTCTAACATAACAGTGTTAATTTTACATTAACATTGTAATATTTAACAAAAAATTTACAAGGATATAGCACACGAACGAACCATAACGATTCAAAAGTCTATACACCATGCCATATACAACCTTGATTAAACATGAAATAGTATCAATTAAATCGAACATATGAGGGAAGTAAAACAAGTTTTCATATTTTATAACATATAATTTTTATTGAAAAGAATGTTATATAAATACATAAAAACATATAAATACATAAAATATAAGTTTATTTTAAATATATTAATTCATCTAATCAGAGAACATAGGATTCAAGTTGGGTACGTTCTATATATCTCTCTAAAGATTCAACATCCTTAAAAGGATGTAAGTATAAAGGCCTTCACAACATTAAACCATTTTTCGGCATATTTTGATTCAGCAGCACTCATTCTCTCATACAAGAGAGAAGTAAACTTATCCAGGCTGATAGTTATTAATGCACTCCTGTACACTGTATTATACGGGAAACCACATGTTTCGGTGTAAATATCATAGATTACACCATGTGCTATATGTATTAAGTCATCAAGTTGTCAACATCGTTAAGATGTGATGTTAATTCGTTTTTTATTTTAAGCAAGGCTGAAATATTTTCAGATGTTCGAACTGCTGAAACCTATTACACGTACGCCATGAAAGGGTCACACAATCGATGGTTTCCAATAGTTGCGTTACATCAAGGGGTCTTAATATTGTCACACGACGAGAGCACAACGCCTATTCTATTATGACCTCTCACACTATCACCTCTGATAGATATTTCACTACTCGTCGAACCATGGGATAACATACCCTTATCCTCTAGCCATGCAGCAGCGATATCGATAATCTTGATGAATCCATCAGCACAAACGAATAAAGGTCTATTATTTGACTCCTCTGGCGAGGAATACAAGCAAGTGTTATCGGTTATCCATCAGGTGACGATTTAAAATTTTATACCACACGTTGGGAAATAACGAAGCTCCTTGTGAAGATATCAACAGCAGATGTGGAGATGCGGAGGAGATGCCATCGTACCAGTACAGCGAAAAAATGTCCTACTGAGGAAATCGTATGCGTAAACAACCCTTATAGGTAATGAGATTCTTCTTTCAACCAATCGAAGAAAGTTAAACAAGATACAACGGCACGAAACGAAACCATATCAGTTCAAAAAAAAGGTATATATTCTTCGTTAGACAACAATAACAACAACAACAAACAACAACAACAAACAACAACAACAACAACGACAACAACAACAACAACAACACAAAACAACAACAACAACAAACAACCAAACAACAACCAACAACAACAACAATCAAAACAATAACATAGTACCCAAAAAAAAAAAATTAAGTTTCATCGATGAAATCAACGAATGTATGCTACGTAACATTGTTTTCACAATAATAAAGCTAACATAGCATTACCAGAACTAAGAATATAAGGCACAATAACAAAACCTAACACACCTTACGCTAGAATAAACAACTAACATTAACAAAGTTCCATACTTAATAAAAAATTTAGACAGTAAAGTACTAGCACAGCATACAAAACGTAACCTATTCTCTCTTTTTCAAGCATATCTCTATCATATCAATGTTAATTTTACATTAACAACTGATTTACGTAACATTTAGACTATCATTCGGATAAACATAGCACAAAAATGAGTCTTTATATACTAACCATTTGAATATATGCTAAACTAACAAGTTTTCATGTTATATAGCTAACATAGCATCAATATTTGAACTAAGAAAAATAATGCTACAACGACAAACTAACACAACTTAGGCACGAATAAACTGTTAACATTAACAAAGCTCCACACTTAACACCTGCTTAAAGTAACCTAACATTGCATACAAAAACGTAACCTAATCTTACTTTGCTTTTTTCAGGCATATCTCTAACATATTAACGTTAATTTTACATTGACATATAATATTTAACAAGGATTTATCATAATCTTTGACCAATTATCATACAAACCAACGAATAATTGTACAACTAACAAATTTTAGCCAAACATACACAATAAAATAAGCTTCGTTTATATACTAACCAATCGATATATATGCTTAAACCAACAAGCTTTGCGTCATAAAGCTACCATATCAATAACTGCAAACTAAGGAATAAATGTACAAAGCAAACTTTAACATACCTCGTGTATGAATAATCAGCTAACATCCTGAAATTCCCTACTTATTCAAAGGTAAAGTAGCTAATAGGTCACACAATACTCGATATGTTCCTACTTTTCTCACATACAGCAACAGTAAGCCGCATCATCTAACAAAAACCCTTAAAAGTGCCCAATCTATCAAAGATACCAACATCTGGAACTATGAATTAACACCCATCTTCATCAAAGTGTCACTCTTTGAGTATAACATCAATTGGCCTATGAATAAACATAGACATTAGCAAATTCTAGGGCAACCTAAACATTACCCAGCAAAAACTTAAAACCTGGGCTTCACGTTTTCTAACACATTCATCGTCAGTTAACGCAGTTAATATCTACAAAAAACTCATAATTTCTCTAACAAATCAGTGTTATTTTCACATTGTCATAGTAATATATTAACATTAAACGTTTACCTTAATACCGAATTAAACAGTTTTCATTAAATCCAGTAAATCAAAACCACCATCCCTGCAGTTTCCCCTACCCGTCCCATCCGCCTGTGATCTATTGATCTATTGATTCAAGTCAGATTTCAAGTATCATTTTTGGATAAACATAACATAAAATAATTCTTTATATACTAACCAACGAATATTTTAACCAACAAAGCTTTAGCGTCAATTAAAGCTAAACAAATCATACCGCGACTAGGAAGTATAATGTACAATATGCAAACCTAACATATCTCACGTATGAATAATCAGCTAACATCCTGAAAAATTCCCCTACTGATCAAGGTAAAGTAGCTAACAGGCCACAAACAATACTCGATATGTTCCCGCTTTTAGAGCATATTAGCAACAGTAAAACGCTTATTATCTAACAAAATCCTTAACAAAGTGACCAATCTATTCAAAAATGCCCACCATCTTGAACTATGAATGACACTATCTTCATCAAAGTAATCACTCGTGTCGGTATAACATCATTTGAACCTATGAAATAAGCGTAAAGACATTAGCAAATTCTAGGGCAAACCTGACATTACCCAACATTACTCAACAAAAAACTTAACCTAGGCTCACGTTTCAACCACATCATCGTCAGTTAACACAGTAATTTCTTACAAAAACTTCATTCTCTAACAAATCAGTGTTATTTCCACATTGTATAGTAATATTTAACATAACTTACCTAACTTACGAATAAACAGTTTTCATTAACCAAGAGTATCTTAAGCAACACATTACCTTCCGGAGAGAAAACCCAGGGGATGCGCCCCTTGAAAGGTGTGAATCCTTGCGAGGGGGGATCACCCCGAAGGGGTGTAAGCGGGCTTCCCCTCCGAAGGAGGGT
>JABUQX010005324.1:27500-30000 GCA_015478945.1 Trachelipus rathkii | reverse complement strand
ACCAAGGAGACATAACACATCCCTGCCTCACTCCGCTATTAATATTGAACCAATCACTTTCCACTCCATTTATTCTTACACACGCTTCACTATCGTCAAACATACTTTTGATTCCATTTAGAAGCCTACCACCAACACCATATGTCACTAACACCTGCCATAGAGCTTCGCTATTAATCCTATCATATCACCTGTGCAAACATATTAAACTAAATTCATTTATTCCACCTCTCTGTTTCTCAATGTTTATTATTAATGTCAAATATTTGATCCACACATCCTTTACCACTTCTAATGCACCTTGTTCTTCACCAATCAGTCCCTCAGTCACTCGACGTACTCTTTCGACCAAAATACCAGCATATATCTTCCCTACAACACACCATAAACTAATTCCTTATAATTCCTACAGTTTCCCTTATCCTCCATACCCTTATATAAGGAACTATCACTGCTCTCCTCCAATCCCTCGGACTATACCCTCCTTGGCTTGTTTATTTTTGTTTCTAATCCGTTCAATCACCATCTCGCCTCCGTTTTCATCATTTCATCAGTAATTCCATCTATGACTGCAGATTTGCCATTCTTCAACTTTCTAACTCCACCCATTACCTCCTCCTTACTAACTACCTCATCCCCAAAATATCTCTTCCTTTTTGCACCATCAAACACACACACATTCACTAGCACCTCTTCATTACTGCCAATGTTATGCAGATTTTTGAAGTGTTCCCTCCACACTCCCCTCACACCGGTTTCATCAGTTACGAAAGCACCATCCCTATTCATTATTCTAAGCAGATTGCCTTATTCTCATTCTTAACCTTTCTCGCTTCCTTCCAGAGGAGCTTCCTTTTCCTTTGTAAGTCCCCATTGAGCCTCTTTCCAAACTGTTCATTTACCTCAGTTTTCCTCCTATACGTAAGCATCTTTTAGTCTTCCTTTTTTCCTCCTTATATAATTCCAAACACCTTTCTTTTGAGACCTCATCATTGGCTTTTAGTACATTCAAGTTCGATTTCTTTTCTTTTAATCGATTGCATCACCTCTTCATTCCAATACTCACTGTTAACTTTCTTACTTTCTACTTTAGCACATTCACATGCTTCTATTGCGCTACTAACAAACTCTTCTATCATTTGCGTCTATATTTGGTCAGTTTCATCTTGTTTTCATTCAACTGATTTATTTGCAAGCGCTCTTAAATTTCACTTAACTTCTCACTCTTAATTCTTCCCACTTTCTTCCTTATCACTTTCCTCTCCATCCAAGACTCCATTAACTTAATCTTATATAAAACAACATAATGATCCGACAGTCCCATCCATAACCTCCTCACTGATTTAACATCCAACTCATACTTCAGCATCTCCTTCTTCACCAACACAACAAAATCAATCATACTTTTCATTTCGATATCTCTACCTACACCAACTCTAGTATAATTGTGAATGCTCTTGTTTTTGAAGAAAGTATTACTTACACATACACCTCTCTCCTCACAGAAATCAATCACCTTCCTACCATTCTCATTTTCTCCCGACACCCCAAAGCCACCTGTTATACCATCCCTTTTTTGATCACCTATCCAACCATTTAGGTCACCCAACACAATCAATCTGAAGCTCCTACTCACCCAATCCAAAACCTCATTCAGATTATCCTTGAAAATTGCACTCTCATCAAAATCACCCTCAGTTGAACCATATTTCACACACACACACATATATATATATATATATATATATATATATATATATATATATATATATATATATATATATTATATATATATATATATAAATGTTTATGTGTGCGTATGTGTATGTGTGTGTGCGTGTGTGTGCGTGTGTGTGAACAAAACAAAGGAGGGGGAAAAAAGAGTTGGAATGCTTTAAGGAAATTGTTATTAGGGTTACACGAGAAGTTTGTGCTTTTTTCAAAAAAAAGGTTTTTAGTAAAGCTTAAATAAAATATTCAACAAAAACCTTAAAGAAAATTTTTGTAATATAATTGACTAGAAAAGCTAAAAACCATTTGGGAAGTTTATATGTAGTATGCTGGTGAATACAGAAAGCAAAGTTAAAGGAAACCTATCATTGGGGTAAGAAGATAGTGCCAAATTAACAGGAGAAAAAAAAATTATTTTAGAAAGATATAAAGAAGATATAAAGAAAGGGAGATGAAATTTTATCTGTTAATCTTGAAGAGATTTAGAGAAGATAAAGTGAACATTTTGGGTTATTTAAATGCAGAAATAGTATAAGAGGGGAAAATGGATGAGGTCAGGATAGAAGAAAATACTAGAAGAGAAATGCTAAAGAAAAATGGGGAACTTGTTTATGCTTTAAAGAAGGCAAAAGAAAGAATGTTTAACCGTGAATGTTACGCAAATGGAGATATTAGATAAGAGAGGTGAAAGTATAGTGAAGTGATATCTTTCCTTATTTATAAAGGTAAGGGTATTATTTTATGAATGCGTGTAATTTGAAAAATGAAT
>JABUQX010005324.1:12500-15000 GCA_015478945.1 Trachelipus rathkii | reverse complement strand
ATATGAGGAACCTTTTATTAATTTGTTGTACCCAAACACCGTTTAAATTTAAAGAAAACATATATCTACAAACTGATGGAGTGTCGATGGGCTCACCACTTGGACCTACATTTGCGGACTTCTATATGTCCAATCTGGAAAACAAAATCCTTAGTGAAACAAACAACTTTAACCCCGTATTTTACATATGTAATTGGCGACCACACCCTCACTATCTTTAGGAACATAGATCATATACATCAGTTCATCAACAGAATTCAAGAGTTGTCATGCTTATAATTCACTTACGAAACTACCTGTTTTTTAGACATCAAAATCAACGTTAGTTCTGAGAGCTCATTAACTACAGGTATACATGTCAAATCCACTGATAATGGTCTACATGTGAACTATGGATCCTATTCACGGACTATTTACAAAGAATCTATCGTAAAAACTCTAGTTTACAGAGCATACAACATATGTTCAACTTGCGACAACTTTTAATGAGAAATTTGCCGCATTAAGTAAAATTTAATTAACTGTGATCATCCACAATATTCAGTTGAAAACTCAATTAAAAAAAAAAACTTGCAAAATTATATAATAAAGAAAGTAAAAATAACCAGAAAAATTCGACAAATTTCTTTTTCAAAACTTTCAATGCTATAGACTTTGATAAGGATGAGAAGTTCCTTCGCAATATATTGAACTCCCACCTCAAAACTAAAAACACCTCAAAAATTAAAGTCAGACTATACCATAAATCCAAACAACTATCATCCTCCTTTAGCACAAGAGATGCGTCGATGCCCGACAACCATCACGTTGTGTACCAATTTAACTGCCCTGAGTCAGACTGTACGTCGACATATATTGGTTACACGTCGAATAGATTTTTGGATAGGGCGTATCAACATCGCTACAATCCCAGTAAAATCTTTGCGCACTTCCACACGACACATGGTCAATCAACCATAAGTAATATTAAAACACTCATTCGCTTACAAAATCTTTCCCCTGCTGAAGATGTCTCAAGTACAGAGACGAAACGCGTCAGGAAATCTGTGGAAATATGTCTTCTACCTCTCTTGTAAATTATATTAAAAAATTATTTCAAGTAAACTCAATAATGTACAAAAATAAACATTTAGAACCTAGGATGCGAAATCTAAAATAATAACAATAATAATAATAATAATAATAATAATAATAATAATAATAATAATAATAATAATAATAATAATAATAATAATAATAATAATAATAATAATAATAATAATAATAATAATAATAATAATAATAATAATAATAACAATAATAATTATAAATAATAATAATAATAATAATAATAATAATAATAATAATAATAATAATAATAATAATATAATTAATAATAATAATTAATAATAATAAATAATAAAATAATAATTAATAATGATAATAATAATAATAATAGATAATAATTAATTAATAATAATAATAATAATAAAATAATAATAATAATTAATAATAATAATTAATAATAATAAATAATTAATAAATAATAATAATAGTTAATAATAATAATAATAATAATAATTAATAATAATAATAATAATATAAATAATAATAAAATAATAATAATAATAATAGTAATAATAAAATAAATTAATAATAATAATAAGAATAATAATAATAATAATAATAATACTTAATAATAATAATAATAAAGCATCAAAATCAAGGATAGTGACACTCCGTAAAAAGTTTTATCTTTGAAACAAAGATTAGTATTATCATTATAAAATGAAGATTAAAAAAAAAAAAATATCTTTTATTTGACAAAATTATGTTTCTATTTTTTCACGTGACTCCCCATATAACAAATCGCATACAAAATATACAAAATGAATTAATTATGAAACAGTCGAATTAAATTTTTATAAAATATTTTATTTCAATGACGTCATTCACTTCAAGCATTCACTCTTTTGACCGCCAGTCTATCGCCATTTTAATAAGTCATTTGAGAATTTAAAAAATATATATATATATATATGATATATAATATATATATAATATATATATATATATATATATATATATACTTATAATATATATATATATATATATATTATATATATATATACAGAGGAAGACGACAGAGCTGGCGGGGTACCTTGAGGCAGTTATAGGCAACCCTGAAAAACAGGGTGGCCAGGGATGAGAAGGGCTAAAGGTAAATATATAATATATAATATATATATATATATTAATATATATATATTATATATATATATATATATATATATATATATATATATATATATATATATATATATACAGTGGTCTTATAAAAGATTTTTTTTGGGGGGCAGACAAAAAATCGTCTTATATATATATAATATATATATAATATATATATATATATATATATATATAATATATAATATATTATATAATATATATATATAGATTATATATAATATATATATATATATATATATATATATATATATATATATATATATATATATAT
>JABUQX010005323.1:55000-56292 GCA_015478945.1 Trachelipus rathkii | reverse complement strand
TAAATTTTAACAAACATTAACATAAAAATTACAAAATTTTATTCCTGACATAACCATAAAAATGTTCTTTGAATAAAATATCACAGTAAAGCGTAATAGTTTATTACATACCCTAAAGCAGTAAAATCAGTAAATCAGTAAATCAAAACACCCATTCCAGCAGTCCCCTACCCACCACCCGTTAGATCTTATCGACCTATGATTAGGTTCATATTTCGAGTATCATTTTTTGATCAGGGCAACAAGGTAAAGACGTATATATCTAAACAAAATACCTTAACCAAAGTGGACCAATCTATCAAAGATTAACCAGCATCTCGCGAAACTATGAATGACACTATCTTCATCAAAAAGGTTTGTTTTTCAAAACCCCCCAAAAACTTTTCTTCGAAAGTATAAACATCATATTGACTATGAATAAACGTAGACCATTAGCCAAAATCTCGGGCAAACTGACATTACTCAACAAAACTTAACCTAGGCTTCACGTTTTCTAACACATCATCGTCAGGTAACACAGTTATCTTACAAAACTCAACATTTCTCTACCAAATCAGTTCGTTAATTTCCCCCCTGTCATAGTAATATTTACATAACTACCTAACTACGAATATACAGCGTTTCATTAACCAGAGTATCTAAAGCAAACACACCACTCCCGGAGAGAAAACCCAGGGGGGATGCTGCCCCTTGAAAGGGTTGAATCTTGAAGAGGGGGGGTCACCCCGAAGGGGTGTATAAGCGGGCATTACCCCTCCGAAGGAGAAATCCTCAAATTCCCATATCAACTATTTCTAGAAATTCAACTCTGAATCCTCTCACCAAATTTCAGTCTATTACGAACACTTCGATTTTTTCAATGGGTGGACCCCATTTTCGGGGCCCCAGGGCACGTTAACCTCGATAAACAACAAGGATATGTTCAACATCTAACCACCCTCCAAATTTTAACCTTATACGATAACTCTAAACCCATGTTTAAATATATATTGGAGGCCATAGACTTTGAGCGGAGCCGGAGCCGGCAGGCCTTAAAAAATCATTTCTTAATTGATAATTTTCTAATAATAATAATAATAATATATAATAATAAAATAATAAAAATATAATAATAATAATATAATAATTAATAATAATAATAATAATAATAATAAATAATAAAAAAAAGAAAATAAAACTTCAGAAACTGAATCAGAGTCGGTGCGTTGCGGTGCAGTGCTGTGCGGTGCAGTGCAGGAGTCGGAGTTGGAGTCAAGTCGGAGTCGGAGTCGGAGCTGAGTTGAGTCGCTCAA
>JABUQX010005323.1:37500-42500 GCA_015478945.1 Trachelipus rathkii | reverse complement strand
ATCATGATGACTGGAAAAGATAAGTAACCAGTTTCGGTTTTCACGCCATGATAGAAGTTCTTTAGTGATCGATGAAACCTTCGATTTGCCATTTGCTGAAGGGTGTAAGGGCTTGTCCGGGAAGCGCGGTGTGAAATCCAATCAAGTTTGATAGCTCGGTGAAGAATTCACCTTCAAATTGTGGTCCTCTATCTGAGATTACATAGAGCGGAATTCCAAATCTTGATATCCACTGCATGAAGGAAACGCGATGGATTTTGAAGTTCTATTCACTAGAGGAATTGTTCTGTCCACTTAGTGTTCTTGTCGATGCAGGCGAGAAGATATCTGAAGACTGGAGCTGATGTGTTGTTCAAAGCAGGATGGGCATGTAATGTCCTACGATGTCCGATATGTATTGTTTCAAAACGTTTTTGTTGACGGGATTTCCATGGGAGCATATAGGTGGTTTAGTTTAACGTTGAATTCTTTGAAAGTTGACACTGCGTTGAAAAAGAGGTAACCAAAATTTTTTGATTCACGATTCCTAGGCTTTATAAGACGCAGAGAAGCCTTAACTCCAGGATGAGGCATCAGATGAAAATTTTTGAAGATCTGTTCACGACAAGGTTTTGGCAAAAATGGTCGTGGAAAAGCTGATGAAGTATCACACCATACTTGAAGATTATCTTGTAGAGTGTAATAATGAAGACGAGGCTGAAAAGTGGTAGTTTCTTCATCCGTTGATTGAAGGCGAGTGATGGCAGGTAAATGGAAGGCATCTACTGTTACCGATGATATCCGGAAAAAGGCATCAGCCACGATGTTATCTGCACCTCTAAGGTAGGTCATTGAAGAGACATATCCTGTTAAAATAGAAAGATGACGTTGCTGCCGATCACTTTCTGTTTGATTCCTACTGTAGAAAGGCGAGACGAGAGGTTTGTGATCAGTGCACAAGATGACATTCCCTCCTTCTAACATATGCTTGAAATGAAGAGCAGAACACTAGGCTGCTAGAAGTTCACGATCGAAAGCTGAGTATTTTCGCTGCTGTTCTGATAGCTTTTTGCTGAAGTAATCTATAATCTGTCCATCAACTATTTGATGAAGGGATGCTCCTATAAAAGTCAGGCTACTATCCGTTACAAGTTGAAGATCAAGCAAAACAGTAATAGTGCCCTTCACCAGGAAGAGGAAGCTAAGATACAAGGCTCCCAAGATTGGTAATGTCACTATTAACCCTTCCACTGAAGTCAAATATCTAGGAGTAATCCTAGATCAAAAACTAACGTGGAATCCACATCTTAAAAGGGTAGTGGATAAAGGTACGATGGCCCTATGGACATGCCGAAAGATGCTTGGCAAAACATGGGGACTGAAACCTAAAATGACCAATTGGTTATACCTAACTGTAGTCAGACCTATCATCACCTATGCCTCACTTGTTTGGTGGCCGAAGGTTGAACAAAGGACTGCACAAAATAAACTGCAAAGATGCAAAGGCTTGCATGCCTAGCGATCACAGGGGCAATGCATACATGCCCTACTGCAGCCATGGAGGCACTGATAGGCCTCCTTCCTCTGCACTTGCACGTTAGAAGGGAGGCCATGTCATGTGCAACCAGATTGGCCATTCTTGGTCAAATTAAACTAAGAACTGGACTCGGACACCTTCGAATTTTGGAAGATGTACCAGAGATACAAATGGGCATTGTAGTTTCGGACTTAATGCCAAAACAAAAAAGCTTTGGAAAGAAGTATAAAATCCTTCTTACAAATCGTTCAACTTGGGATAATGGAGGTCCTAAACTTGAATCAGGAACCATTATGTGGTACACTGATGGATCGGTGATGGATGGTGGGACTGGCGCGGGACTGGTCGGACCCAATTGCAGGCGCAGTATAGCCCTGGGTGCTTTTCCCACCATCTTTCAGGCAGAGATTTACGCTATAAGGGCTTGTGCCAGAATAAACATAGAAAGATCGCTGTGGCAACTGATAGTCAGGCGGCTATCGGGGCTCTGAGCTCCTGCATGTATGACTCTAAACTGGTTTGGGAATGTCAACGTACCCTACAGCAACTGGCTCAACACAACAGAATTAATCTGATGTGGGTGCCGGGGCATCAAGGTGTACCAGGCAATGAGGAGGCTGATTCGCCTCGTAAGGAGGGTGCACAGCCTACTGTGGTCTGGAACCCTTCTGTGGACTTTCTAAGGCCCACATTAAAGAATCTCTGACACAATGGGAACACAAAGCTATGACCAATTACTGGACAAGCATCCCTGGTCTCAGACAAGCTAAAGATCTGATTGATCTTTCTCCGAGAAAGGCAAAGGAAGTGCTTGCTCTGATGGTAGATATGATTTCGGATCTTTTGACTGGAAATTCTGCTGGACATGGGCCAGTCAGGTATCACCTGCAAGAAAATGGGAAAATGTTGAAATGTGTTTCATGCCGATTAACTGCATGAAGCAGTCGAAACGGCAGAACACATTCTGTGTAATTGCGAAGCTTTAAGCTGGCAAAGATATTGGTATTGGCAGAGGGATGTACTGAAGCCTTACGATATCAAAACTTCGTCTCCTGGAAGAGTCCTGAAATTCCTGCGGAAAATCGGATGAACCAGAGTTTTAATAGACAACGGACGTGTCACAAAAGATCCAAGTGGGTCGCAGTGACAAGGGGCCTCAATAGAGACCACCACCCTAACAATCTAATCTAATCTAATCTAACATCCGGCAAATAAAATGGAAGAGTTGTGGCGTTTTGAAGCTGATTCTTGATTTCACCAAAGGCATCCTCTTCTTCTGTAGTCCATGTGAAGGACTTTATCTTTTGGATGGTGTTTTGCTTTTTCTTGACAAGGAAAGACGAGTTCTGCAAAACAAGGGATAAAACGGTGGTAGTATCCAATCATTCCCAAGAAACTTGTAAGAGCTGCTGAATCTTGAGAAAGGGGGTACTTGGAAATTTCGGACATCTTTCTGAAGGAGGAGACAGTCCATCTGAAGAAATATGATATCCCAAATAGTTGAGAGATGACTTGAAAAATTCACATTTTTCTAAGGAGATTTTGAAAAAAAATTTCTGAAGAAGCTGGAAACTGATGAGATGTTTTTGCAATGTTGTTCTGGAGTTTGATGAAAAAAATTACCAAGTCATTTAGGTAGACGTAAATAAACGGGGGATGTCAAAAAATGGAGTCCATTATGCATTGAAATGTAGAGCAAATATTTTTTAAACCAAACGGCATAGAAACGTATTCAAACAGGCAGAAAGGAGTTGTAATGGCTGTCTTTTCGATGTCCTTTTTTCGATGTCCCCTCTGTCGTAATTGGAATTTGATGATATGAGCTTCTGAAGGTATATTTTGCTGAAGATAGCTGATCCATGTGAGCGTTGTGAGAAACTTTTTGTAATGGCATTCAAAAATTGTAATTCACCACAAGGCCTCTGGTTCCTGGGTTTTCTTTGGCACTAGATGGAAGGATAAGGCCAAGAAGGTTTGGAAGGCTGATCATTTCATTCTTCAAAAGAGTGTCGAATTCCGCTTTTGCTGCTTTTAGTTAATCTTCTGGAAGAATGGCGAATCTAGCAAACACTGGAGGAGAATTCCAGCTCCTTGGAAGGGAAAGGTCCGTGGATTAAATTGATAGTTCGTCAAGTCATGGGTGAAGCAACAAAAGGAATACTCCTGAAACAAATATGAGATTGCTGAGTCTCAACATGTTAGCGTTGATTTGTAGGAAGGAACTTCTGCGAGAAAGAGTCTGAAGAGGTGCTAAAAGAGAAGTATTTGTGTATTGGAAAGTTTTCTTTCCACAATCGATGATTAAGTTGTATATGATGTTGAAACCCCATACCCAATATCCTGCAACGCGATAATCAGCTTACGATGAAGTCAGTTAAGTTCTGACGAAGCTTCTTGATTGTTATATATGTCGCTATTTCACCATGACACTTGATAGGCGAACCATTGGCTGCGGAACAATTGATATTAGTTGCAAATAGGGACATGTTGGCTACCATTGAAGAAGGTAGGCTCGAGACGGAGGCGCCGGTGTCCAGTAAGAAGAGAGTATCTGCGCCGAATATTGTGATGTTGATAGTTAGTTGCGAACTGATTATAGCGCATGTAATCAGCTTGCTCTTTGGTTTCGCGTTGTGACGGGAGAAGAAGCTCTAGAAGAGGGTTGAGACGTAGGCTTGCACCTAAGTTAGCATTCATCCTCCCACTTGCACCATGGCCTGCATGTCCTTGCCTGTTGGGCGAAGTAAATGTGAGCTCTGCAGACGTGGGGTCTTTGGTTCTGACTATATGGACGAAGTCCTGGAGGTATTCCTGTAGTTGTTGTTGTTGTTGTTGTTGTTGTTGTTGTTGTTGTTGTTGTGTTGTTGTTGTTGTTGTTGTTGTTGCTGTTGCTCTTGAAGTAGCTGCTTGTGTAGTCTTTGCTGTAGACACTGCCATAACAGGAGCGGACGATACCAAAACAACTAGATCGTTAGCTAGCTCTCCAATTTGTTCAAGGCTAAGTGCTGTTTGCGCAGCTACAGTTGGTCGAATGTTGGTTGGAAGAGTCTTCAAAAACTGCATTCGATGATGTCTTCTCCAATTTTCAATTTGGTACCATAACGAAGTATTTCTCGCAGATGAATGGAAGGCTTACCACTGTAAGCTTGTTTAGACATAAATTCGTTGAATAATTCAGTCTTGCTCTTCTCGTAGATGGTAATGACTGCTGTCTTCAGCGGAGTGTACGCTTGAGCATCGAGTTCTGCAGATGAGATACGATCCACGACATCTGTTGGGAGTTTGGAGAGAGCGTGGAAGTATTTCGTCTTCTCCGAGGTTATTTTGCCAAGGTGAAACTGTGCCTCTAAGACTCTGAACCAGGTTGGAACGGAAGTCTCAGAAAACACGGGAGGTTTAACCTTGATCCCGGCGATGGTCTCACCTTCTTCTGGTGGGGGCTGCGGTTGTTCGCCGTCAGAAGACATCTTTTTCTACCTCAGCA
>JABUQX010005323.1:20000-32500 GCA_015478945.1 Trachelipus rathkii | reverse complement strand
ACAATCCATACAGGTTAGGTTTCAGTTTACAGCCTTCCAAGTTCAGGTTATGATAAGTTTTATTAATTGTTTACAATAAAGCTGTGTAAATTAACAAATCATATCATAACCTGAATTATGAAGGTCCAAAATTGAAGAGTAACCTATATGTATTATCGATATCATATACCTTAACTTATATGGATCATCGATGCTGTATACCTAGACCCAACCTAGATTGATCCTCTATACTATATATATATATATATATATATATATATATATATATATATATTATATATATATATATATATATATTATTATGGTGCTGGCAATAAAATAAGAGATACTGAAAATCTTTCTAAGTTCAAAGAAATTTCTAAGTTCAGAAAAGTTAAGTTAAGTTAGGTTTTTTAAAAAAATTGTTTAGTGGCAAGCTTCTGGCATAATTCCAGAAGCTTGCCACTAAAGAATTTTCTTAAAAAACTTAACTTAACTTTTCTGAACTTAGAAATTTTTGGTCTCAAAATGTGTGGGTCACTGTCTACAGTATTACTATATATATATATATATATATATATATATATATATATATATATTATATATATATATATATTATATATATAATATATATATATATTATATTATATATAATATATATATATTCTGGGGCCGAAAGGCAGGATTTCATTTAGGGGGAGGCAAAGGTTGAGAGTATATATATTTATATATATCATATATATATATATATTTTTTATATATTATATTATATAATATATATATATATATATATATATATATATATATTATATATATTATATATATATAGATATAAATTATGATCTTCAAAATTGCTGTAATAATTTCTTTTATTTTCTGCAACTTTTTTAAATGTGTTGTCTGCCAGCTGATAATCAACTGGAACGCCTTCCCGTGATTGATTAACAGCCTTTTTGGAAGCCGCCAAATGCTATCGACATAGTGAATTCTAGTGAGAATATGTCAGAAGAAATCCGCTGTAAATAAAAGCCAAAGCTAGTTGACTTTAAAAGCAATATGAAAACGAAAGCACATTAAAACTTTAGAAAAAATAATATAATACGTTATTAATTATTAGTAATTACTTTTCATTATCTATCGATTGATGTATTTTTTTAGTTTTTCTACTACTAAACCTTAAAAACGTCGTCTGGCAAACATATAAAGTTCATAATTTTTATTTCGCCAAGATTTAGGGGGGGAAGTGCCCCCCTGCCCCTCCTGCCTACGCCATGTATATATATATATATATATATATATATATAGTTTATATATATATATATATATATATATATTATATATATATATATATATATATATATATATATATATATATATATATATATATATATTATATATATTAATAAATTTACTTCAATTTTTATAGTCGCATAGGGCTACTTTCATTCAGTTGTAGTATAGGAAAAGCTTATGAAATTTTTTAAAAACTTTTAGAGGCTGTAACTTTTTTCCTAAAGACGCGTCTTTTTTTTATTCTTATTATTTTTTTAGTCTATACTGTGATTTTTTTAAAAATTGACATTGAAGACCATCTGCTCTATTATTACCAAAATTATAATGCAATGAATGGTATCAGAGGCTGAGCCTGAGCTGGAGACAATTTTAAATTGTATATTCAGAGTCAAACTTGGAACTGAGGATTTTAAAATAGAGCCAGCATAAAGATTTACAGGTTCCATATGCATGTTTTTTTCACAAAATATTATAAAATTGGGTCTTTTTTTTTTTTTTAACTCTAGTTTTTTTTTTTTTTTTTTTTTTTTTTTTTTTAATATATTGCTACTATATGATACTAACAATGAATTTCAGTGGTAACGAACATGATTCAAAAGTTCGAAATATTTCAAAAAATTTTTTAAGTCAGGTATTCTGAAAATATTTTTTCAAAAATGAATATCACGATAAGTAGCGACACTTACAGAAAAACAAGTTACATATTTGGAATCAGCGTATAAAGCTTATTAAAAAAAAAACAAAAAAAAAAATTGCTATATATTAGGGGGCTCGAGCCGACGGGGGACAGAGGGGGGATGTTTTCCATACCCGTAGGGGAGGGCGGAGGAACCCCCGCGGACACCCAAATACCAAGAGCGGGGGTTCCGGAGACCCCCGAGGGGGGGAAATAGTCCTACCGCTGGTGTTCCCCGGAAGGGCCGAGAGACCCCGATTCCTGCCATCTTTGCAGTTTCCCTTGGGTATTCCTTTTATGAACAAAAAAACAGCAAAAAATAAAAACAAAAAAAGATTACAAAAAAATTATTTTAAAATAAATATTTAAAATATTTGATTTTGAAGCATGTCCATTACCACTTACTTCATTTAGCAGACTCAAAAACTAACAAATATATAAAAAATTTTTTTTTTTAAACTGACAACAGTCATAAAACTGAAAAGTTCTATATATTTTTGAATCATGTGTTACCACTGAAATTGATTGTTAGGAACATATACTAGAAATATTATAAAAAACAAAACAAAAACAAATTCAAAAGCTGACGGAGTCGTAAACAGATAGGTCCTAAAATTGAAATCCTGATTTTTCCAATTTCTTTTACTGATTTCAATGAAACATACTGAAAATGTGAGAAATATGTTGTAATTAAGAAAAATTGAAATGAAAACCTCAGGAGCCCCATAAAATAATATTTTTACAAGCAGGTAAAACTTCACTTTTATGACATTTGTCTATGGAGAAAATATTTTAAAAAATGTAGTTTCAGATTTTCATGAAACTTACATAAAATGTTTAAAATGAGTTGAAAAGAGAAAAATATAAATTATTAAAATTTTTGAGAAATAAATTTGATAAGTTATGGTCTTTAAATTTTAATTTTACAATATGTAAAATTGATGTTACTTCCACATATCTACCTGTGTTTAAAATCTTTTAAGGCATGTCATAGTGTTCAAGTAATATTTTATTATTTTAGCATCACTCACAGGTCAGGGTGTACAGGGGTGCATAGACCCCAATAGAAAAATATTTGTGTCATGCTCATAGAAAAATTAATAAAGAAAATGATGGGTTCCAATAGATTTTATTAATAACTTTTTTCTAATTAAAAATATTTCTGGCAAAAAAGAAATTGGAATGTCATTTCAATGGATTCTGTATAATTGTAATTTTTTGGAGGTGAGGTCTCGGGTAATTTTCTTTGACTTTCCTTAATTAAAACGTATTTCTAACATTTATAATAAGTGTCATTGAAACCAGGAAAGGTGCTTGAATTGCTAAGGTTCACAAAATCTGTGTAGAAATTGTATTTTCATTCTTTTTTATATATACATATATTTTTTTTTGAAATAGATTTGATATTTCATACTTTATTAGGGTTTCTGTAATGCATTTAGCTACATATATATATTTTGTGTTTACAGTTACAATAAAGGAAAAATAAAATTTAATACTATAAAAAAGGGTGTAGTGATATGAAACTCATATTGTTAAACTGGTGATATTAAACTTTTAGATATGGGTTAGAGCAGTACAAGGACCTCATTTGAAAATGGATACTTTATATAGGCCTAAATTGTTTTGAATTTAAGAAGCATAGTCATCTGGCAATAATTTATCTAAATTTATTTTAAAAATGTTAAACTTATCCAAATATAAATTTTAATACCTCAGTTTAAAGCTCTATCCAAGTTCATTCTTATATTATGAATGAAATTCAGAAAAAAATTAAGCCTTTAAATAATGGCTAATGTTAGGGAGTAAAAATATAATTTTCTGAATCTGAAAAATTGTGGCACTCAAAACCTTTGATGTAATTCAAAAAATTTAAAACCTACAGCTAAAGTTTATTAATTATTCTGTATGGTCTTTAGGGAGTTTTCTATATGATAAATATTGCAGCAGCATATTTTTTCTTAACATTATAGTTTTTAGGCTGAATTATCTGGCCTCCAGCCAAAGTTATGACCTGATTACACTATATATATATATATATATATATATATATATATATATATATATATATATATATATATATATAAAATATATTATTACCGTATATATATATATATATATATATTATATATATATATATATATATTATATATATATATTATATATATATATATATATATAATATATATATAGTGTGTATATATATTTTATTTTTATATATTATATATTATTTATATATAAAATAAATACAAATTTGTATATATATATATATATATATATATATATATATATATATATATATATATATATATATATATATATATAT
The DNA here is from genome assembly GCA_015478945.1 of Trachelipus rathkii. Lineage (NCBI taxonomy): Eukaryota > Metazoa > Arthropoda > Malacostraca > Isopoda > Trachelipodidae > Trachelipus > Trachelipus rathkii. Next base: position 28,226 of record JABUQX010005323.1, on the reverse strand, counting down.
ATATATATATATATTTATATTTATAAAAGAGAGCCTGTTCATTTGATTTATTTAGGTCTCATCAAAACATTTGATAAAGTACCCCATTGTAGGCTGATACAAATATATCACAATACAATATATATATACATAGTGGTTTATAACTAGTGATGTGCCAGAACTGAATCGTTGGCCAATACCAATACCAATACCCTCATTGATGCTACTGCCAATACCAATACTGGAATTTCAGCAAATACCAATACCAATACTTCATATTTAAAGATATTATGTATGAAAAAGACCACCTATTATTTATATTTTATAAACTTCTCTAACAGAAGTTTCAAGAGCATTAACATATTGTTACTTTTCCTTTTTTTTTTTTTTCTACACATTATAGACTGAAAAGTATGACACATTTTGACCAATAACAAATACCAATATTGTGCTAAATGCCAATAACCTTTAGGAGCCACAAACAATACGGAAAAATGGCCATACTGGCCAATACCAATACCATACTTGGCACTCCCTTTTACTAACTAATATACAATATTAGTTGAACTAACAGAAGTAATGTCTTCTTAATGGGTATATTAATAATTAATCATGGGAGCTGATGAAAAGTGGTATTTCTTATAGTTCTGTGTAGGATACACTTTTCTTAATATAAGTGAATGTAGATGAAGAAATAAAAATAGGGTTTCTAAGTTTCTGATGATACTAAATTAGCTGCTTCTGTTGGAAATCTTGAGGGTTGTGTTAGAGTGAGCTGATAGGTGGCAAATGAATTTCAAACAAAAGGTTTATATTACTTCACATTGGCAAAATCAAATAGTTTTAACTATGACATATATAGGAAATGGTTGGAGACTGTTGTAAATGAAAGGATTTTGACATGCTTTTTAGCAATTTGAAATTTTCAGAGCATCGTTTAATATAGAAAAAGGTAATAAAATTATAGAAATTATAATTCATATTGTTGCACACTAGAGTAAGGAAGTATTATCAAGCCTTATAATAGCTATGAAAACTGTGCAGCAGTTTAAACCACTTGATTAAGTAATTAAAATAAAACATTCCTAACTTCTTCAGCTTCTCCTCATAGCTCTTAACCCAAACACAAAAATCATCCATGTTGCTCCAGCTTATCTATTCTTTTCATAAATAAGGATCCAAATCTGTTCATTAATATTCTAATACTGGCCTAACATAGCTATTATACAGCTTACTTATGACCTCTCTGCTCTTGCAAAGGACATTGCTATTTGTTATACAGTTATACAAAGCATCTTATTAGCTTTATTCTTTGATTCCAAACACTGACTAGCTACTTTGAGATTACTGTTAATAATCAAATGAATCTTTTTCTTGGTCCACAGACTTAAACCAATTCCCATTCATATTGTAGTTAAATCTTTCATTCAAGTAACCAGCATAAAGAACTGTATTTTTGCTATTAAAATTTATTTGTCACTTATCTGCTCACCCACCACTACTGAGGTCTCTCACCTCTACTGAGAGAGTAAGTTTTTTATATAAGACCATGATGAAAGACCTGGGGATCACAATAGGTAAATAAACAGTAACACATTTAGTAAGAATTGGGAAAGTACTTTATCAGAAAAAAAGGATGTTCATGTTTTGATTGATTTGCCTAGGGATGTGATAACTAAATTTAAAACTAGGTTGGTTAGGTAGATATATATAGGGCCTATATGTTTTGAGTAATATTGTATAGTTAAATTGTATTGTTCTTTTTGTTCAATGGGACCTTGTTTTGAAAAGGAGTTTTCTCAAAAATTAAAAAAAAAATATATATATATATATATATATATATATATATATATATAATATATAACATATTAAATATATATTATAAGGTATATATATAATATATATATATATATATATATAATATATATATATATATATATATATATATTATATTTATTTTATTTTTTTTTTTTTTTTTTTTTTTTTGACAAAATATTACTGAAAATCAGAATCTTTTAAGTTGGCAAAAGTTTTTAAATAGTATAAATAAATTGATAAATAAGATAATAAACTTTCCACAGGGGGGGGGAGGGTGAGTTGTGATGTGAGCTTTTGTGACGATTATTCATTTCTGTATATACTTCAAGCTCAGGTCAATATAGATGATCTTTTAAACATTTTTATCTTGTACACAATATACTGAGAACCAAAGTATCAGCTGAAAAGGTGCTGATGCTCATCAGAGTATACAAAGAATTATAAAATTAATATTAATTGGCTACTTTTTAGTTAGTATATAATGAAAAAATTGTATTGCTCTATTTTATAAAAACAAATGTTTTCACATTTTTAATTTCATTTGCTTGATATAAAGCTTCATATGAAATTGATTTGGTACATTTAACAGTCAGATATTACTATTTTAGCGGCCACAAATGCAAAATTATTATGGCAATGGTAAATAAGAACCTATATAATAAATACTGTATAATAAAGTGTATATTGATTAACTTCTGCTATTAATCTGATTATTTTCTCTAAATCGCAAATATATAGGAAAATATAACTGGTTTTTTATTGGGTAGTTAAAATATTACTTTTATAGGTTTCCTGTGATTTTTTTACTGCCAACTCTAGTTCTGACCCAGGTTGAGTGCAATAAAACTAGAAAAAACATCCCTTTTTATTAAATATGATTTTACTAGTTTATTATTTTTTGTTATTTAGAGTTAATTTCATTACCTACAAGCCTTGAGAATAGTTTTGTTCCTAATAATTATATACTGTATAAATAACTGGTTTCATGGTACAAGCAGGCAGTTTGCACACAGTCTGTCAGTCATTTGTATTATTTAAAGCAATCATGTGAGTGGGGTTTTATTAGGTAGTTCAGGTTTTTTTTTTGGGGGGGGGCATAGTTTTCATAGCCAAGCCTGTTCTTAATCTTTGAGCTGTAGATATTGTTTGTTAGCATGTTTAAGCATATTTAGGATGCTAGATGAAAAGTGCATAAGCATTTTCTTACAAAGTGTAAACGATACGATGTTTCTTAATGTTCTTAAATTTAAGATAATTAGAGGTATAAACTTTTTTATCACTTAATTTGAAAGTTGGGATAATAAACAAAGAATCTTTGCCTGGCTGGAAATCTGACCTCATGCTGGAGCAAAGATTTTTAGACCAAATTTTCTTGCTGCTAGCTAAAGTTATGATCAGAGTTACAACACACAAAAACTAGCCTACACAAACACAAACACGCATATATATATATATATTATATATATTATATATATATATATAATATATATATATATATTATATATTATATATATATATATATATTATATAATATTATATATATATATATATAGATATAATCTTTTCCTCCATAGCTAGAATAGTAATTCATGAAAAGCTCTGAAAAAATAAAATTGATTTAAGTGCAAGACAAAAATTTCACTATAAATATAAACCAACTAGATAATATATAAGTATTTTATTACTTTTATTGCATTGTTTATTTTTATGATTATTATTTTTCTTCTTTTATTATCATGATTATTAATGAAAAAAATATTATTATTATTATTATTATTATTATTATTATTATTATTAATTTATTATTATTATTATATATTATGATTATTATGATTATAAATTTATTAGGTGAATGTTTTGCACAGTCTACAGCTAGTTTTTCTTTTGTATTTTAAAACTGAAGAATTTCTTAAATAAAATATTTTAAACAATTCCACATAAAAGACATGCAGCTAAAAACTTGAACTTTTGTAATATTTCGAATATATGGTTATTCATATAATATAAATATATATATATATATTATAATATATATATATATAATATATATATATATATAATATATTATATATATATATATATATATATATATATAATATATATAATATATATATATATAATATTATATATAATATTATAGTAATATAATATATATATATATATATATATATATATATATATATATTATATATATATATATTATATATATATATATATATATATATATATATATATATATATATATATATATATATATATATATATATATATATATCATTGAAGAATGATGGGAGAAGATATTGAAGGTCACTCCAATTCATCAGAAGTTTTAGATTTTGAAGATGACTCCTGTTAATCTGAATATTTTCCTGAAACTACTGACACTGATGATTCTAGTTCAGCAACTCTTTGTTGCAACTTAAAATACAGCAAACAGAGGTACATGTTTTTTTAAGATAGCACAGTCATTTACTATATTCCTCAATCAATGCTGACTAAGTTAGTCAATTAAGAGTTCTCAGAAGACTTAATATATAGTAGTCCTAATTTTTAATCTCAAGTAGGAAAAGAATTGTGCCTGCACAAGATACACCCTTAGTACTTAAAAATGTATAAGTTCTTTATATTAGAAGAAAACTAAAATAAAGGAAACTAGGATCATAGAAAAATTAAAGTAAAATATTTAAAATTAGATAGAAATGTTCCAAATATTTTTTTGTCATCAGTGCTTAAAACTTACCATATTTATATTAAAATAGACTAGTTTAAGAATTTTATAAACCACTATTTTTTAATGCCATTCAGAGAGTTAATGATTGTAGCAAATTATAATACATTTTGTTTCAGCCTCTTTGATAGATGATTTTGTGACAGGTCTATTTATTGTTAATAAAATAATTTAAAAGAAATTTCATCCTCACTTCACTTAATTTAAATGATAATTATTTACTATAACTGATAGTCTGATAAGTCTTGAATAGTTAGTAACATGAAAAACTAAAAGTTAATATATTTTCATCCTCCCCACAGCTTGTGGGTAGGGTGCACACACACACACACATGCACTGGAAGCAAAATAATTAAGTAGAAGAATATGACCAAAGTCGAAATGATTTGTTCCCCCCCCCCATACCCTTCCCTCATACCCTTAATTCCGAGTCCATTGAAGCCAAAATCCACCGAAGAGCTTCATACACCGTGGTGTCTCGTGAGTGCCAGGGTTCATCCCCTGGCCAGGCCCACAATCATACCCCCTCACCACAAAACTACACAATTTACCCCTACTATGAACCATTCTTCTCACATGAGCTAAATTTACATTCCTTTCCTTCAGACATTCTTTTACTGACCAATCCAATTTTCTTAGATCTCGCAGCTGGTCGCTTCGCAACACACACACCACCATAAAACTGCTTAACCAACCAACTATCCATCCTTTCTTTTTCCTTATTTTCTCATTTACTCCTTTCGTCACACCATACAAATCTTTAATACGTTCATTCTTCATTTTATCAATTCTTCTCCCACCTAACAACACACCCCTAAGATGATCCATCCGAACAGATTGTGTCTTAGATCTATACCTCCTATTCCACACAATAGTTTCACTACTATGCATTAACGTCGGTAACAATATACTATCATGCAGAACCATAACGCACTCCAGGCTTAGTCCCTTTGCATTCACCAAATATTTAATTGCATCAGCTGCCTTCCTACCACTCGTAACTTTCCGAATACACTCATCATCATCTGTTTCCTTTTCATCCAAAATTTAAATATTTAAATAAATATTTAAGCTCCAATACTTGTTCTAGCTGTCTACCAACCAACATGATTTCACACTGCGTTCTCTCCTCACCTACCATCATCACCTTGCTCTTATCTGCAATTTCTTTCATACCCCCCTTACAACACAACACTGCCAGCTTCTTTACTAATAATATAACCGGTATATATATATAATATATATATATATATATATATATATATATATATATTATATATAATATAATATTATATATATATATTATATATATATATATATATATATATATATATATATATATATTATATATATATAATATATAATATATATTATATATTATATATATAGTTGCTTTTGCTTACTTGGTTGCCCCCCGCTCCTTTCCTATGAGAAACGGTCGTCAATGAGATGTGCCACCATAGCAGGCAGGACCCAGAGATCCGTCAGAGAAAAGCGTCAAACTATTTCTAATGTCCGTTAGGTTCGAGCAGTCTAGCATGAGAGGTCCTGTGTCGTCAATTGTCATGGAGGGACATCTTTAACAGTGGGGGAGGGACCATTATGAATTTTATATTTACATTCCTTATTCCTGAAGTGAGGGATGGTGCCCGGAGCGTAAACGGGAAAGAATTACTCTGGTTTGATTGTCCAAAGTTTGTTTTGTGGGGGATATTTGTAGTATGGTGTTGTTTGGATATACGGAGATCGTACTTTGGATTAACTGAGTGTGGATGTGTTTAATAATGAGAGTATCTGGGGTCGAGGGAGGAGTGTGTTGTAAATGTCTGAGTAGGGGGATAAAAAAAAAATCATCCAGTACAGCGAAATAAAGCTGAAAGTTGGATATTTTAACATATATGTAGGAAATATAGTATATACCAAAAAATAAAAGTAATTAATAATTTAGCATTAAATTTTGTCTTATTTTTGACCAACTTTTTAAAAATTTTCCTACATTTTCCTTAAAAGTGTCCTATTTTCCTATTTTTTGACCCCTAAAAGTGAGTATGACCCCTATTATTATTATTATTATTATTATTATTATTATTATTATTATTATTATTATTATTATTATTATTATTATTATTATTATTATTATTATTATTATTATTATTATTAAGACTGTTGGAGAATGGAAGACAGTGGAGGCTGCCATGCTCATTATACTCGGATGATTTGGTAATTGTGTAACAATTTGAAGAGTTGAGAAGATGGAAAAAGAGGGTTTTAGCAGTAGTGTTAAAAGAGGTTTTTGAAAGTAAGTGTAGAAAGAGTAAGGTGAATCCACTGTGTGAAGTTATGTTGCAATTGGAACAGGTATCTGAATTTAAATATTTAGGTTATATGTTAGATGAAAAAGGAACACGGATTATGCAGAATGTAGTAGGAAAGTGTGAATGGTAGGAAGGGGCTGGTGCAATTAGATCCTTGGTGAATGCAAAAGGACTAAGTCTTGATTGCACTAGGGTTTTACATGAGGGTATGTTGTTACCGATGTTAATGTATAGTAGTGAAACTATGGTGTGGAATAAGAGGTATAGATCTAAGGTCAATCTGTTCAAAAGGAGAATCTTGGGGGGGGGGGTGTTAGATGTGAGACGAAACTGATAAATGAGGAATGAACATGTTATGGGAGTTGTGTGTTGTGAAGAATGGTATAAACGAGATAATACGCGAGAATTTAGTAAGATTATTTGGACATATGGAAAGGATGGTTGATAGTGGGTTGGTTAAGCGAATGTATAGTAGTGAGTGTGCTGGGAATCGAAAAAGGGAGTGGAGTCAGTAAATTAATGTCTGATGGAAAGGAATGAGAGTGTGGCAGAGGCGAGAAGAAATGTGCATAATAGGAGTGAATGGCTGGGTTTTGTGAAGGGGTATGGTTGTGGGCTGTCTGGTCCAAGGGATGATGAACCCCACATTGATGAGATACCACAGTGTGGGTTCATCGCCGTCTTGTAAAGCCCCAAGGTGGATTTTTCTGATTACGATGATTTCTCACTGGGGGTATAAAGGCGACGGTTAAAGTGTTGTTTTTCTTTCGACATGCTTCATATCATGTTCTGCTACTATTCTGTTCGGTGTATTCTAACGCAACCTCGCCCCCAATCTTGTTTTTGTGTTAGGTAGGGTTATATATATATATATAATATATTATATATATATTATATATATATATATATTATATATATATATATATATATATATATATATCTATATATATTTATATATAATAACCATATATATATATATATATATATATATATATATATATATATATATATATAATTTTTTTTGCAGGTCAATGAAAGAGTTCCAGCAAATGCTTTCACTTAGACTGTTTTTTTTTTTTTTTTTCATTTCCTAAAGGAAAACGTTTTCCAACATCATCCTCGAGCTCTTGAGGAATTGAAGGAAAGGATCCGAGAGGAAATCGACGCAGTTCCACTGAGATAACACAGAGTCATCGAGAACTTCCAGGAACGACTCCATCAATGTATTGCCAACAACATCCGCCATTTGTCTATAACATTTTAACTATTTTTTTTATTTTTCAAAAATATAATCAACTTATTTTCTAGATTGTTGTGTTCTTTTTTATTTCTATTCGAAATGTGGGAGATCTTTATAACCCACCATATATAACTGAAAACTGTTTC
>JABUQX010005323.1:0-7500 GCA_015478945.1 Trachelipus rathkii | reverse complement strand
GAGAGAAGAGAGAGAGCAGAGAGAGGAGGGTTGTGATGTGGTGTGTGTGTGTGGTGTGTTATTTCAACTCCTAAATAAAGAGAAGAACTCCCAACGTACTCTCCACAAGTGTTAGTAATAACCTCACATATACGCTAACAATTTTGTGTAGGAGAAGGGGGGGTTGGGGCGGAATAGCATACTAAACATACACACCATTCCGGAAATCAGCACTTCCTTACAAGATGCGTCCGTCGAAGTAGCCCAGCCCATTATTGCTGAATAGACAGGATGAATGTTGGGTGTGTGTATGTGTGTGTCGCTTTAATTGTCAATAATGTCTCCGCGCATCTTACTGGGTGTGTCAAACTGTGTAATGTGTGTGCCCCGTTTTTGCCAACAATTCTACGCAGATCTTACTTACCATAGACAGAGAATACATCTAACACACATTTTGCCAATACATTATTTATTTTAAGCACCTAAAAATTTAATTAAATAACAAGCGCCAAAAAGGGATATAATTACATAATTTTTGAGAGAGAGAGAGAGAGATGACGAGAGATGAAGAGGAGGAGAGAGAGAGACGAGAGAGGAGAGCGAGAGAGAGAGACTGTAACACTGCGGACAATTTCGATAATCTTCTCTGTAGAGCTGACTGAGTGTGGCACCAACAAAGATGCTGTGATATTTATATTCTCTCTCTTTGGTACTCTATCTATCGTTTTCACTGTGGCTTCTCTCTCGTTCTTCCTTTCTCTGTTATCTTCCAACTGGTCTAATGTTGTAGACTGACGATTTTTTATTTCAGTTAAAGACTGTTTCATTAACGGCCAAAAAATTCAAGGTTCTAATTCTATTCAAGAACTTTTTTCTTTCTTTTTTATTAATGGTTTTCTACCTGTCATTTCATCGTCTATTTACTCTTATGCCGCCGACTCTAACCTATCTCTTTCAGTTATTGCAAATCCTGACAGTAGTCCACACTCAACAGCCATTTACTAAGGTTGTGCTTAGAAGGGTCCAATGGAGTAAACAAGACCTCTTGATCTTTCTCATATTTACTAATAGCTATGGCAGCATTGTTCTTTAGATGACTCACATAATCTTCAATCCTCACTTTATTCACGAGGGCAATGAGTATGACGAAAGCATGACTTCCTCAAAAGCATTACACAGCCTTAAGGCTAGCACTAGTTACCACATTCCACATTAAAAGTCCAAGGCCCAGAACTTTTTGAAGACCAAGAGCTTTATAGCTAGTTCTTTGATTTCGCGTCTCCTTCTAGTGTGAGAAGTGTCTCAATCTACACACTAGCCATTCTGATTCGGTAATTCTGTTGGGATTCTGTTCTGTATAGGCAAGGAAACCATTAGAGCCAAGAGGGTCACCATGTTAAATGCCAACTTTGAGAGGCAGTGGAGAAAGAGCAGGATACTAACCAGAGACAATGCATTAATTAGATTAGTTATATATTTTTTCTTTTGTATTGTTATCTCTTATTTTTTTTAACAGGTCTAATTCCTTTTGTACTCTATGAATAAAATCCAATGATTATAAATTATTGTTTAATTTCATTTTTTCATTTAATTTTACATGTATAACTTGATCCTCATTTTTAATTGTCCTTTACTTTCCAATTTTTAGGTGTTAAGAAATGACAAATGAATTCTACTACAACTTTTTAGTTTTTCAAACTTTACGGGAATCTTGTTGAAGTGAGGTGAGATTAAATTTCGAGTAGCGAAACACAGAAGATGGAAAGAGAATTCCACCAGAACAGAGTGTGGCAGGAACGAAGGATGGCCACACGCAGCAGAACTAGTTCTGGAGTTTGCTAACCAATCAACACGACAAACTTGCATTGTGTCCGACACAGGCACCCCTTGTCTGCTGAGCGGCCGTCTTAAAGGGTGGCGCACGCGTAGTGCGAAAGCGCCCTCGGTCACGCTGCCGCCTAGGCCGTCCCTTGCGCGTGAGGGGTCAATCCACGAACAGCGTGGCCGCCACAAGACTTAGCAGGGTCAAGTACGTGAACTAGGAGAAAGTACAGGACAGCTTTTATTAAGTCTTTTAGCCTTTGACTCGACCCTATTCAAAAGCCGGGTGAAACCTGAGCCCCCCAGATATCCGAGAAGCCAGGTCTACTCCATACAAGTGGTTAAATGAAAAACTTTTATGTATACGGTATACTGTGAAGAGGAAAAAAAGTCCCGCAGTTTAAACAGACACTCCCTCATTCTTCTTTGAGGCCGCCCCTAGCACGACCACCTTGTGCATCGTAGAAGGTTTCGCAAGACATTTTGTCTTGTTTATGTATATAGGACCAAGGATGTTTTACTATAGTCAACTCAGAGAGACGAGAGAACCGTCGAAAGAGATAGGAAGTTAGAATGCGTTTTAGAGCAGCGGAGCATTTGCTAGGAAGTTGGGTTTTTAAAGAATTAAATGTCACAAGGATTGAGAGCACCCCACCCGGAAATTCTATCCAGATCAGCGAGAATGGAGTCGGAAAGATTTAACGGAACGGGAGACGGCAATTCTACGAAGTACAAAGAAAGGAGCAAGAATTCGAAATCGAGTTGAAGATATGGAAGCGCGTCGAGTCATGTCCGGCATATGAGTGGACTAGAAGTCAGATGTGCAGTACGAGAAGTATCCATTTAATGAAAAGCAGGAACTAAAGTAGCTTAGGACGATTAAGACAGAAACCCTGAGGAACACCCCCAATTAATGGACAGAAAAGGAAGAAGAAGTCCCCCCATCTAACAACGCCCGATATTGAGCGATTTAAAGAAAGTATACACCATCAAGTAAGCAAAGAGAAGAAGGAAGTCCAAAGGAGGGGAGCTTGGGAGGAGCAGTAGTGACGCAGTGCCATACCCGGGCTCAGAATGCATTTGGATATGTTCAAGCGCCACCACGTCAAGTCTCCCCGTAATTCCTGATGGTGGAAAACCATAAAATCGTTAGATAGGAATAAATTGGTTAGATAGACCTCGAGGCGCCGAAAGCCGTACTGGCGTTCGGAAAGAAGGGAATGATATTCCAGATGGTCTAAGAAGTGAGAGTTTGAGAAGGGTTTCAAAGCATTTTAGAATAGAATAACAGGTTAGAAGCTATAGGCGATAGTAGAAGGATCAGAGCGTGCTTCTTTTTCGGAACTAGGTTGGACCATGATGCGGCGCCTTTCCACACACTGACGCGGAAAACCATGTGCCTAGTCACTTGAGGCACCTACCGAGAAATTATAGCTTCGTGAACGAAGGAGGCGCCAGCACGGAAGCACTCACTCCCTTCAAAAACTCGCGGGTGAGGATCGCCATCATCGGGCCACCCGCTCTCCATAACGTCATAGATCTCTCAGGAGTACCCATCGCACCCGCATCAAATGTATCTCGAGGCACAAGCGCATAGCGGCACTCTGAAGAGGGAGTAAGGCAGGAGTAAGACAGGAATGCCATAATCAGTCCACGGGTTTGAGTTTAGGATGGAAAATAGCTGGAGGGCCGAGAGCATTCGCCTTGTCCAGCTGTGAGAGTTAGCAACAGTAACCATTCAGACTCGATAAGAGGAGGAAAGGTAGATTTACACGAGATGTTGTTATGCGAGAGTCTTCTTGGCGAAGAGGTCCAGAAAGAAATTTGATCAGTAGGAGAACCAACGGAGGTATAGCGCACATTTCTTTTGATGAATGAAGTTCCCCGCTACTGCTCGCTCGAAGAGTTATTCCCTTGCCAACGACTTTCTAGCTGAATGAAAATTGAGTGAGAGTGATAGGAGAACGAGAAGTTTTACCACCCCCGATACGCATTGTCTCTCATGCCCTGAATGGCCAAGAGAGAACAAGCACGATCGACTCATGGATTATGAGGAGAGACCGAAGATCTTATGTCGAAAGAAGGAATAAACCTGCTTCCATACCCATCGAACGATTCACAGCTCCCACCTTGTCGGCAGAAGGCCGAAAGCGCTCACCAGAGGACTAACTATGGCAGTCATTCCACATTATAGTTATCGAAGAAGCAGTGCGCCAAAGCACCCCCCAACTCGGCGCCGATCAAAAGTGCCAGAAAGCACCTACGCACCAGGATGGCAGGTATGGAGTCTGCTGGAGAGAAACGTATTAAATTATAGAGATAATAAGTGTTGTGGTCAGATTACCTCAATAGGATGCGAGGTGGGTGTACTTATTAGCAGAAGAAAGGTACTAGTGGTGAAAACATAGGCTCAAGTGTGTTCAAGCAATTTGAGTTAGGACGATCCCGGAATGTACGTGTGTGGCTTCTTTAATTAGTTGTCTCCAGTCGTTAAGAATGTCGAATGATTCGGCCTCCTCCCCACCTAAATCAGACTATCGGCAGACAGAGATTCCCAACCCATTCAGTGGTTGTGCTACATTGAAATCCCCGTAGAATAGAGTGACCTCAGTAGTTGGGATGAAGCAAAGATTCGATATAAACAGTTCTCGTGAGACAGTACGTGAATGATATTCACAAAACAGCGTTGGAAATCAATGCCTGTTCTATTATGGAACCAGTAAGCGAGGAAGCCACAGAGATTATCTCTGTAGTAGAAGGAGAAAGATTTTAAGCCACAGAACATCGAAATAATTAGGTGACATACGAGTATTCACGACGACGTGTTACTGGCAGTGTTAAGTTAACAGTCTATGCGCACATACTCCACCCTTTACCGTGGAAGACTTATGAAATAAGTTATAGTTTGATACGTTAAACGAGTTAGAGCGGGATAAATTCTTAGCCATCTGAGTCTCTCAGGACAAGCAGCAACAAGCATTAGGGCTCACGAGTTAGAGATACCGTGGTCGGGTATTCAACGGATAGCCGTATGTCGGAAATTTTAAGCCACGGAATGTTGCGCTGAAGTCAATAGAAACCCGCCATTCTATGGCACAATCTGCCACTTCTTCACACACTTACACACACTACACAAACACACACACAACACACACACACACACACACACTACACACAGCCACACACGCACACTAACCAAACGAAGAACAGAAAGCCAAAACACAAAGGAAAAATCAGGGATAAAAATTCATCAAACGCTAAAACCCTAAGCTTAAAAAGTTATTAATGCCATGCTAAAATTACATTAAAAATCAGCATTTTGTAACATTAAAATTAAAAAAATAAAACTCAACAAACTTACGTAACCCTTCCCAGTTTACCCTACTAAAATACCACTGAAAACTCCACCCCCCCAAAAAAAGGAAAAAACAAAAGAAAAGAAAAACAAATTAAAACCTAAGATACAATCGGGAGTAAAACTCATCCAACAAACTAAACCTAAATTTTAAGAGCTTAAATGCTATAAAGCTTTTAAAGATGTATATTTTTTTGAGCAGTTATTAAAAAATATAAATAATTAATAAGGAAATGTTTTTCTTATTAAAACTTCAATTATAAATGATTGCATTCGTTATTATGGAAATATTCAAAATTTGCATCTTAATAATAATGAAAATATGGATGTTAAATTAAAAATAAAATTATACAACTTGACACTTTTCCCACTAAACACAAGCCTATACCAAATAGCTAATAACAATTAATTTAAATATAAAACGTACTGAATACTTAACTCAAGCCTGAGAGCACTCAACAAACAACGTCTGCACTGTTCACAACGAACCAACCGCGCACTATATTGACTCACAAATCAGTAGATTATTATTATTGCATTCATCTATTATATATTAATCATCTATAATTTTAAATTATATACCTAGTTCATTGTAAATTATTTTATTATTATTATTATTATTATATATTATTTAGTTGATTCATTATTTATTATTATTGTTATTCATATGTTCATATTCATCTTTACGTCTAACCGTTTGCATCTAACCCTCTTAAGCGTTACATTAGTTTGTATTGATCAATAGATAATAATAATTAATTAAACTAATAATCAGCGCTAATATAATAATAATAATTAATCATAATCAATAATAATAATAAATAGATAGATAACTAAATACTCATAATAATAAATAATTAATAATAATTAATAACTATATTATAATATATATATATATATATACTAGTATATAATTATATATATATATATTATATATATACTAATATTTATAATTAATATATAAATATATTAGCTATATAATATATATATAATATATATATATTATATTTATAGTTATGATTATATATTTATATATACTATATATATATATATATATATATACTTTATACATATATATACTATATATATATATACCTATATATATTCATTATATTATATATATATAAATATATATATATATAATATATATATATATTACTATATATATAATTATTATACTATATATATATACTACTATATATTATTATCTATATACTATATATAAAGTATATATATATAGTATATTATATATGTATATATAATATATACTATACTATACTATTATATACTTATAGTATATATATAGTATTATATATACTATTATATCACTTGTCTATATACAGATGAAAATAGTTATAGTGCACAACATTAACCTTCGTTTTACATTATGTTTAATTAAAGTTTTAATTCGAAAAAGTTTGCTCAAAAGAACATTTGCAGACAATTTGATGTAAATAAAAGCTATTAAGCAACGTTAGCAGCTTCCATAATCTCAAAAGAATGTTTCTAATGGACATACGAAACGAAAAATCTATTAGAGAATGATCTTTTAACGATCTCTTAACAAACTTTATTGGATAAACGATCTCTAAAATATCTCCATTGTAGAGAATGAGTTCTGGATAATCTCTCATAGAGATCGATATCTGTAAGACTATTTCCTATTTCTATTTCTATAAGCATTTCTGTAAGATTAATTTTCTACAATAAGGAAGCCATTTCAAAATAATTTCTAATAGTTAATTATCTCGATCTCTAAATAAAATGAGGAACGGTTTCAAATAGAGAATAATCTTTAAATAATCACTATATAGATAAGTTTCTCAAAATATTTCTAATAAAGGACGTCCTTAAGACAGAGAAAGAAATCTAAGTGATTTAATAGGAGAAAAAACATTCATTGATAACTATCTCTAAATGATCAATATTCAGATTTAACGTAGTCGTTAAAATAACATTTACCAGTATCGGAACGATCGTCTTAAGTCATATCAATAGTATCGAAATATTTTCATTTGACAAGGGGCCCCAATAGAGGCCACCACCATAATAATCTAATCTAATCTCACTAAGAAATTACAGAATCTGGTTTTGAGAGCTTTTTGTTCCTTATTAACAGTAAAGAGGTGGAAGACAACAATGAAGAGGATGTGGATTTGGATTCGAGTTTACAATCCAAATTAGTCCTTCCTGGGCCTCCTTTGTATAAAAACTTATACTTTAAAAGTCTCTGAGCAAAGTTTCTTCCTGTAGATTTCTATGAATGTTTGAAACATTTTTCTTTAATTTTTACTAACGCATGAGTTAGTTTCAAACCATGAAGTTGAATATAATGTTTTCTCTTT
>JABUQX010005322.1:0-30502 GCA_015478945.1 Trachelipus rathkii | reverse complement strand
TATATAATATTATGATATATATATAATTATATAATATATAGCATATATATATATAAATATATATATATATATATATATAAAAGCAATAACTAAAAGTTTTCAATATTAGAAAACGAAAGCAATACAATTTATTTGTACGGACCGGTCTTACTCCGTTGCGATGCGTATGCATCACCCATTTTTGGGCATAGGGCATCAAAAAAAAAATCAAAACCGCCTTTTAGAGGTCTATAATGGAAGATATTAAAAACAAAAAAAAATATTTATAGCGGATCACTACTCGGCACTTCCAAAGGGTTAATAAAAAAAATATATATATATAGGAGAGATTTTACCAGAGAAGAAATGAACAAAGTTAACACGATTGCGTGAACCAGGTGAGGTGAGAAAGTTACGTGGATTGTTACGAATTGGAGAAGATTTTAAAGCAAATTGAATGAAGCCTTAGAGGAGATTGAGATGGATCCAAGATTTTGAGCCTTCTTCATAAACCTCAAATCTTTAGAAATCTGTAATCACGACTTCACGAATGAGTAGATTATAAGTTTACACAGAAAAAAAAATTATATCAAGTTGACATTTAACAATTTTCCATTCAACGCCGGTCCTCTTCAGGAGCCGAAAATTTTTAGACATCACTGTGATGAACATCGATGATATAACTTATTTACAGTCATTACAATATTATAATATTTTATTTCTTGCCAACATACTACATGTATAACGCCAAAGTAAACCCATTAGATGCTAAATTTCACTTCCATAAGAAATGTAAAATTTCTTATATTATATATATATTATATATTTAATATAATATATATATTTATATACTATATATATATATTATATAGTTTATATTATATATATATATATTATTATATATAAATCTTTATATATATAGTATAAAATATATATATATATATATATATTATTCTATATATATATATTATATATATATTATATAATATATTATATATATATATATATATATATATATATATATATAAATTATCATATTATATACGTATATATAGATATATATATATCAGAGCTGGGCGCGCCTTAAATTTTTTTGAGTGCGCCTGCGCTCGTATAGCGCCTAGCCGCCGGACCTAGTGCGCTAGCACCTATGCGCCTATATTTTTTCACATCAGCGCCTCAATGCGCCTAGCGCTTATGCGCCTATGCGCCTATGCGCCTTATTGCGCCTACGACTTTTCGCCGTCTGGTGGATGTCTAAATTTATTTGCAAAGTAGACTTTAGTGCGATAATAAAAGCAGGCTTTTATAAGGAAGAAAAACACAACTTATTTAATGTTTTGTAATTAAAAAACACCGATAAACTAATATCTACACGTCCTTTTCCTCCTTCATGTCCTTGTGATCCATGTGTTCCCCCAGGAGGTTCAGCTCGCACGAGCGCTGCAGAAGTTAAAAATCTTCAGAGCCATAGTTGCCAATTTATTGTAGTTAAGAACTACTTGAACCAGTTTATATATATATTATATATTATATATATATTATATATAATATCATATATATATATATATATGTATATATATATATATAATATATATATATATATATATATATATATATATATATATTATTATATATATATATATATATATATTATTATATATATATATATATATATATATATATATATATATATATATATATTTATATATATATATATAGATATATATAATATATATATATATATATATATATAATATAACTATATATAGTATATCATATATTAGTTTTACACTGGCTTTTAGAATGATACAAGTTTGCCAAGCTTCAAGTTCTAACTTTTAAGGGTAAAAAAATGCTTTGTTCCTATGTGGGTCATAGGCGCCGGCTATAGGCGCACAGATTGGCTGTGCGCCTTTTGCTTGTAGTCCGCGCTTGTTAAAAATTGTGCGCCTATGCGCCTTGCGGCCTACGAATTGATAGTTGCGCCATAGGCGCATAGGCGCAACTTGGTGGCTCAACGCCCAGCTATGATATGATATAGTATTATATAATACTATATATTATATTATCCGACTTATATATATATATATATTATTATTATAATATATATATATATAATCATATATATACTATACTATATATATTATACTATATAATTTATAGATATATATATATTATTTAACGGCCTTGTGTATTATTATACCAGTATTTACTAAATATAACAAAACAAAACTTTTTTAGTTTAATTTATATAGTAAATAAAAAAGTAACTTTAATATAAAGCAGTGTTTCTAAAGTGGGCGATAACGCCCCCTTGTGGGTACTGGAGGCATAGAGGGGGGGGTGGTAAGGGCCTTAGAAAAAAATGGGGTGAGTGGTTAAAAGTGGTTTAGGGGCGGCTGGCTGATTTGTAATTTCATCTACTTAATATTTTTAAATTCACTGAAATTAAACCTCTACTTGCACAACATCGATTATTTCAGTAGATTTTTAGTTTCTATTTCTGCCCCTGTTTTTTTTGTATATAATTTTATTTTTACTATATATATATATACTATATATATATAATATATTATATATATAATATATATTTAATATATTATATATATATATATATAGTATATATATATATATATATATTATATATATATATAATATTATTATATATATATATATATATTATATATATATAATAATTATAATATAGTATATCTCCGAATTTAAAGCTAATATGAAAGCTAAAAAAGGTTGGTTATGGCGGGCGATTAGAATTAATATATATATATCTTCATAATATAGTTGGGTTTCAGGATAGACGAAATAGTTTGAGAGCCTCTGATATGTTAAGCGAAGTTAATAGGGGATGATCACAATATAGTCTGGGCGTAGCTCTAATTTTAACGTCCTCCACTTAAGACGTATTGGATATCATGAAATTCGGAATTTAAAGCCGATTTTGAATGTAAACACCAAAATTGAGCTTTTTTTGCCTCTAAACGTTGTTATTCCTCGGTGTGTTTCTGTGACAATGTAGTCATTTTTCAGAATTCGTTTATTTTTTCAATTCCTTGGTTCTTGACTATTTTCATATCAATTTCAGATATTTTTTGCTCTCGAAAATGACTTCAAACCTTGAAATGGGTGGCATAGATGGGTCTCATCTACCTCAACAATAAAGTTACGATAGCCATTCTTTCGATTTCATTAGTTGTTGTGCTCATTGGCGTTGTCCAATTTTCCAAACCCATTTTTTTTGTTGAATTCTGAAAGGTGGAAAATTAAGACAATATTTTTTATCTACTCATCCGCCATCAACATCCAAATTTTCTTAATGGAGGCGTGTATAGTTCGGGCGAGATGCAATCAGTTTTTACGTTTAAATAATATATCTTTTGTATATTGCAGTAGGTTTGGATTTGTTCTTGTATTTAACAAAGTTTAAAAAAAATTTTTGAAAAATTTTAAAAAATATATTCTATTGGAGTATAACAAAAAAATTATTTAAGTAAAAAAGATGCATCTGCGCGGACATAATTGCAGAATCGATTATTGAGTAGAGTCAAAAAATCTGACGGAAAGAATCTAACTTTCAAAATTCAAAAAAAAAATGGGTTATGCGAAACGTGGACAAACGTCTTGAGCCTTGGAATCGGAAATAGCCCGATGTAATGTTTATTCAGAAATGTTTATAAGCTAATTATTAGTATGAGAGAAATATGCCTACTTAGCATTATTTTCTAAGTTTAGTAGTCATTTATCGCATAAAATCTGAAAGTTGTATGATAAAAATAGATCAAAAAACATGGTTTTGAAATAATTTGAAAATATTCTGAAAGAATGGAGACTTTACAGTCACAGGTGAAAACACTAGAACCAAATTTCGTTATTTTAGAGAGGCATTAAAAAAGATATGCAGTTATTAGTTTGGATGTTGTATAGTCAAAATCGTGTTGCTGAAAATTCCTGAATTTTAGTCCATTTTTAGTGTGGGGAAGGTGAATATGGTGTGCTTCAATAGCCCCAGTCTCAAATAGATTGAAGGACCGTCTATAAAAAAGTTATTAAATATGATATTTATAATAAAAATTTTACTAGATTTATACTTTTCTCATTTATTATTAATATCCATTTCATGTAATAATATTAAAATATAATTAGTAATAAAAAAATAAAAATGTCTTTTATTGGGGTAACTATTTTCTAAACAATACAAGACTATTGACACATCAATTTTTATTTAGACTATTGCGTTATTGTCACAATTGTATATGTATATCATATGCGATGTAAGTATATTCTATGATAGCTGGGAGTTATTGATTGAGAATTAAATTTCCATTCGAGGCCGCGCATCAAATTTCCACGCGAGTGATGAAGTATTCCTTATCCATAAGTTTATTTATTAAAGTTAGAGAGGATTCAGAGTTTACACTAAAGAGTTAAAATACTAATTTTAAAAAATTAATTATTGCAATATTTACATTAAGTTTATTTAAAGTGAATTTATCAGCTTGAACGATAGATGAGTAAGAGTAATGTTAGTGACTAGGAAATAAGATTGTGATTTAATATAAAAAAAAAATTTTTCTGGTGTAATATATAAGGTATTTCCAACTTTATTTTTTCATCGCGTCACATCGTCAATCTCATGTGGCATACATTACAGTCTCCATGGGATTGTGATAGACAGCACTGTCTTATCATATTGAAATGTGATGCTTATTATTGTAAAGATGTTTCACCGCAAAACGCCCATATGAAAACATTATTCAAATCATTTTGGAAGTATGCACTAATGCAACAGGAAGGCGTTTTGCTTTCTGTAAGGTAAGACACAAGATTGCTGCGTATTAGAATATAATGTAAGTGAAAAAAAAAAAAAAAAAAAAAACACAAAAAAACAAAAAAATCAAAAAACCAGAAAGTAATTAGAACTAAGTTCACTATTTCTTGACATGAATTTCAAAACTAGATTAGAAGCCAGGGGAGAAGTTCGTGAGTAACGATAGGATCCGTAAAGGTATCGAATCTAAAAGTATAGTAGTTTAAATCAATCGAAATATCCATAAATATCTACCTCAAAAATAGCATTCTTAATATGGACATGGAAATTTTTAGGATTAGTTACGAATATTTAGTATCTCTCAATACACTCACAAATAGTTGCAGAGGGCGACCCAAAAGGACATTTATACACTCACATAGTCGCCACCCCGCACCTCAGAAGAACATCTATATCACTCACAAAGGGTGCAGCAAACCTAGAGAAAATGGACATTTATCCAGTCCTGCACCAAGCTGAGTGCCAGCAACCTTGCACACCAAGTGAACAATTTATAAACATCACCAAAAGGGCAGAGCACCTCAGAGGCATTGTGTAATCACTCACAAAGTGAAAGTGCAGTCAGCACTCAGTAAGGAAAAGACTTACTTCACTCACAGAAGTGCAAAGCAACACGTCAGAAGGTACATTTGCCACTCACCAAAGTAGAAGGCAGCGACTCAGAAGCGGAAGCATTTATCACTCACAAAGAAGTGAAGTGCAGCACCTTGTTCAAGAACAAGAGGAAGAAAACAGAATGTTTATCACTCAACAAACGGATGCCCAGCAACCTTAGAAGGAGACATTTAGCCACTCACAAAGTGAAGTGGCAGCACCTGACGGCAGCAGGGAGGACCAATTTATACACTGCACAAAGCATGCGAAGGCACCTCAGAAGACATTTATCACTCACACAACCAGTGGCGCTAACCGCATCTACTCAGGAAGCGCGCTAGAAAGGCACGGCACCAGAAGTTGCACGCCCCACCTCGGAGAGTGGATGTCTCCGGCACAGTTCTCAACAGCACAAAAAAAAGAAAGTGTGAGTTATGTAGACAAATCAGACGATTGTTGCAGAGGAAACGAAATAGAAAGTTCAGGAAACAAACAAAAAAAGAGAGAAAAAGAGAAAGAAACAAACGAGGATATTGTGGTAAACATTCAAAAGCAAAAGCAACAGGTGCAAGCACTCAGAATAAAGGGGAATTTATCACTCACATTAAAGTGTGCAGCACGCAACCAGATGGGACATTAGCACTCACAAGGATTAGTAAGCAGCACCTATGGAGAGGAGTACATTTATCACTCACAAAGTGAGCACTCAGAGGACATTTAGTCAGGTCTCACAAAAGTGCAGACACCTCAGAAAAGGACATTTTAATCTACCCTGAAAAGAATCTAAAATCACGATTTCTCAATACTACGTGGAAGCAAAGATTAACAGAACTGTATTTAATTAATAAGTGTTTGAGGGTCATGTTTAAACGAATGATAATGAGAAGTTATTATTAATAATTTGTTGAGAGCAAGAAGAATTTTTTGTATAATATAAAAATAATACAAGAATATTTTTTTGATATTCGGAAGTTCCGATGAGATGGATGATCATTTGCCCTGTTTAATAAAGTTGGGAGAGTATATATATATATATATATATAGTTTAATATAAATAATATATAATAATATATATATATGGAGTGATTATATATATATATAATGTAATATATAAGTTGATAAATAGTCAATATAAGTACGTACTATATATATTAATACATATATATATGGGTACACGTATATATAATATATTATTATATATATATATTATATTCATAATGGTAAGATATATAAATATAATATATATATATATATAAGTATATTAATATAACTATTATATATATTTATACAGTTGTCATGCCACCACTCACGTGCAGAAGCGCCCTAATTTAGGAAGGAGAGTTGTTACTACGCCTGCAAATAATTGCATCCGCGTAACGCAAATTACGGAGGCATGAGCACAGAACGCAGGCTTTTAAAGTGATGGGAGATTAATTATGATAACACAGAAGAAGGAAGAGAGTTCCACAGAACAGGAGTGGCAGGAAAGATATAGAGGTGATATATAATATTATATGATTAATATACTATTTATATATATATATAACTCTATAATAATATATATATATTAATATATATAAAAATATAAGATATTCAGTAATATGGTATATATAATAAAATTATAAATTATATATATAAGGTGATATAAATCGTATATTAATATATAGCTATATATAATTTATAATAATAATATATTAATAGATATTATAAAGAAAAGGAATATACCAAGTATAAATATATAAATATAGATATATATATATATATTAAATATATTAAGATTTATGAATATATGTATAATAATATATATATGTATATATATATAGAATATATATATATATAAACTAGTAAGTATTAGTAAAAATATTATAATATATATTAATGAATAATAAATATATTATAGTATATAGTATATAATATATTAGTAATATAATATATATATTATATATAATATATTATATTATATATATATATATCCATCCTTGGCTCCTTACCAATATAAACCGAAAAACCTCGGTCTGGAAGATTCACATCAGCAACGCGGTTGCTTAGGGCGGCCTTCGTAAAGAACTGAGGTGTTCTGTCATAGACTGCGAAAAATTTTTTCTCAGCTATACAAGGGTCTCATCCGCTGGGCTGATATGGATAAGACTGCTCTTTCATATCTGCGGGGGGGAGGCCGTCTGTTTACCCACACGGCTTTTGATGTAGGGTCTGAGACACAAGGCCATAAGAGGCTTATTAAACTGCTCCGGGTGAAATTTACTTGTCAACTAGACCCCTCTAAATCATTTGTTGGGGCGTCGGCATTTGTGGTGCTTTGATGCGCTTTTCTATGGTTACCGTATGAGGGAAGTGCTCGACCGGGAGCTTATCACACATACGGCGTACACCACCGTTTACGACGGTCGTGACCCGCTTACAGCTACAGGTGGTGCTGGCGAGTCGTCACATGGAGCTGTTTGTGGTTTACTATCTAAGCAAATACCAGAATAGTTGCGCGCTGGCGCTCGCTTCTTTCCTGCCAAACTCTCGCTTCTGTGAATTCTATGTTCCATTTGTGTCACCCTCTTCTTATCAATAATTCAATCTCGCTTCACTTTAAAGGGCCTGCAGGTCTGTGTCTCTATCTGCGTGAATGTTGCGGTTAAATGAATTTTTGAGGCGTTCACACACCCTAGCCGTGAGTCGTGGGGCAGTCGACGATGCCGGAGAAGCGCTGGCGCCGGGAACCGCAGTGTTAGCACTCTCTTCACAGACAAAAATAAAAAAAAAACATGTGAAAAATTGTCTCATGTATTTATTAATAATGTCATTCTGATTTCTTTCGTTCTATTCTGTTATGTACTTATTATTATTAATTAATTATTATTATTATTATCCGAGTTATTATGTGATATATTATTATTATTAATAAAATTATTTTTATATAGTGTGTTATGATTATTATCTCATATGTGCAATTAATATGCACTCTCATATGAAAGCAAATATTGTTTTAGTAATTATGTTAGTATGTGGATATTCGTGCTCTCACTCTCGTGATATATGATTGTTCTATTATGCGTGGGGGGTTATGAGTTCTCATCTCTGATTATGTATGAATGTAGATGTAAGTTATGCATGATTATTTTACAATTTCTTAACTTTAGCGTCCAAAGTAGTAGAGCAACTAATGAATTGGCTTTTAATGTGATTCTTGTTGTTAAAAAAAGGTTGTTATTGAAAATTTTTTATTGTTCTTTATAGTTCTGATCTCGCGTGTACAATAATAATTAGGTAGTATATATTAGTTACTAACAATTAGTAATTAGTATAGTAGTAAAGCGTTAGTGCAGTTACAGGTGAATGAGTTTCTAGTCGCCTAGTATACTAGTAATACATACCGGATAGATAGGCCGGGGAGTCTCCTTATATATAATGATATATAGGGTCAACAATCCGTTTGCTGAGTGAGTATTAATAATATAATTAAAGGTCAATAGTACAGGATTCAGCAGAGATTGTGGAACGTTCCGAGTAATATTGCCTTATATTAGTTGGGTGTGAGAGGGGATTACGTGGAATCAGTAGTGTAGTCAATACCTCACAGTATCTCTAACTATATCCTCCAGTATATAAGATTTTTTCGTAGAAATGATAGATGTTGTTCATGAATAGCGCTGGGTGGCGAACAGTCAACTATAATGTGAGAAAGAAAAATAAACAAATTATATAATTTAGTCTAATGGTCCTTACATATTTTGATGACGAGTTAATGGTGTGCCTAACGATTAAGCGTTAACTTTGCCCGTTTACATTCAATGTCTACCGATAGTTAACTGCGTGTTTAATTCGATCTACATCGTCGCTTAAGTTTTCTCTGTTGTAACGGCTTAACTAGTTGGGTTAACGGCCGATGTAATCTTTCTGTTTCTAATATCCAAGCGGTGGCACCCACCACCCTCTCTCCATGAATAATTAGCTCCGTGAGTCAGCTGAGCAGATATGTATATATTACCTCACATACACCTACGGCGGTTGATCATATATATAAGGTATAGTGTCGTAGTGATGCATTAACAGTGATATGTGAACAGAGAGTGAATATTATAATATCCATAATGATAATTGTAGTCAGTATGATGATGCCGTAGTAATAGGCGGATATATATTTCGGATAACTTTTAAATTTTATTGATATTAGAGCCTATTTACTTATTTTAATAATTATGTGGATCTACGCGTATCTGCTTAGTGTATGGTTCTATATATAGTGAGGTAGCAGTATCTCATCGGTAGCTCAGAGCTCACGATAAAGTAGTGTTTATGGGGAGCATGGCAATATTAGTACCGGTAAATAAGACATGATATATTAATGTGTAGTTATATACTGTGGCGTCTGGACACTATGTACGTAAGGTTGTGATCCTATTTAACCCAGTAGGTAATAGCTACTCACTTTATAAATGAATGCGTAGAGCCCCAGATAAGAGTGTTGCCAATAACTTTCTTTTTGTAATTTAATATATATTATACAGATATTCGATGGAGGACTTCCCAGCTGCAACATATATAGTCCTCGCGAAGGCTAGTCGCGACTAGTAGATACCGGCATACCGTGTGAAACGGGCAGATGCCCGGTGATGTCTACCATGATAATAGGGGTGGGAGTACTAGCGGATGGGCAGGAAGGAGTCGTGCAGTATAAGTTGATTAGCGGTGACGTGTGGCACGTGTTTGCGGAGTCAAAACCACCAGCTCTCTCCGGATCTCTGTTGCGATCCGCACCTTACTGTCTCTGAAAGTATAGGACAATGATAGATGCTCGTCCGTGCTCTACCGAGGCATATATAATAAGTGATTTCCCTTGAGTCTGGGTTATATGTTAAATAATAATTAGAAATATATTTTACATATTTGTAATTGTGTATAACTGATCTATAGATTTAGTGCTCGTGAGAAGTTCATTTGTATATCTTTTAAGGCTGGGGGTACGTATTCAAGAGTACGGAGAACTTCTCAGAAACCGACCTTTCAGGACTTCCATGTCCCCTAATGCAGGATACAAGTCGTGCGAAACCTGATCTAGATGAATGAGGACATGTTGTAAATTGGAGTTTTGTAGGACAAGATATCAATGGCGTATGTCACTGCAATGCTAATAACTTGATTAATTAATCTCAGTTATTGGCTCTCAAAATAATAATAGACGAAGTGATATAATATCTGTGTGTGTAAAAACACCAGAAGCTGATAGTAGGTGCGGAGCGGCCTACTATATATATATTAAATAGTGTAATAATAATTAATAGCCCGCTAGATGAGGTAGTATCACTAGCGACCTGAGTGAGAGTGGAATATACCGCTCTCAGCAGGTAAGTGGGATGGGGATATACATATCAAATAGCATTAATTATTAGTAGCAACTATAGGCATATGTATAGTTTATAGCTCACATGGTGCTGCTATTACGTTAGGGTCTCATGATGGTATACTTATTGACCCAAGCCTGACAGAAAGTAGTATAGACATCCTACAATTTACCATAACGCTATGAAATATATATAAAATATATATTCAGACATTATAAGTTATAATATATTACAGTATATACTCAGGAAAAAACTGTAATGCAGATACCGTATTTATATACTTATTGAAAACTTAAAAGTAATAAGACTCCGATTTTAATCAAACACTGTATTACATCTCTTACTTTTGTACTGGAACGCAAATATTAAGTAAAGAAAAATTTATTAATCATGAGACATTTTTACCATTATGGTAAATTTAAATGTGAGTAAGATATATATATATATGATAGATAAAGGATATATATAGTGGGAACTTTCTTTTATTGAATAGTGATTAACATCACATAAAACTAAGAAATAGGATATAAATAGTAAAGAAGTGACTTATCATAAACAAGATAAATGAAGTGAAAGCGCTAGGTGTGTAATGGGATATGCTATATGCAAATATTAGAAGAAATAGAATGAATTCCAATATTACCTTTATCATTGAGGGTAATAACTAATATATATAGAAACTACAACTAACCCAGTTAATGCTCTATCGTGACACTGTATACATAATAACGTCTCTCGTCATGCTACTAAATGATTAGTCCGTCTATACCGAGTAGCTAATAGATAACTAATATATATAACTAATTATTGGATAAAATAGTTAACACACACTAATACGTATAGCTCACACGAGTGCTATATACGATAGCAAGCATCGACTCTGGCAGGCGGTTCGAGGCCTCAATTCATGGCCGGATGGTTTGACTTTTTACTAAAAATCTATTGGACACTCGAAATAAGACCTTCCAAGCAACTATGCACTATAATTGCGCTCCTGACGAGCGGTGCGTCCAAAAAGAAAATGTCATTCGCAATCGCCGCTCAGTCAGATATTATTTAGCTATAAAGGTGACGGGACCTTAAATTAAGCAGAATGGCCGATCTGGCTGGAATCGAGACTTTCAATCATCATTTGTGGAATATCATTGGACTCTTCTACCCATACCCATTTTCCAGCATCATATTTACAGAAATCTTGTTGAACACCATTCGTTCCAATAGAAATATCAATACATACCTCCCCTAGTTTGCTAGCTGTAGAGGCTCGCAATATTTGCTGTAGATAGCTGGTGGGAGACATGTTTTGAGAGGCAAAGAGGATCCAGGCACTGTAACTCTTTCTAATCTTTGAGCACCGCTCTCACTTTTGCAAAGGATCACATATAGGAGACATCTCTGTTCTTGACCCAAGAATTGCACGGGCGAGTCCAAAGAAGGATAATTATTGAGATTCTCTGTGTAAATATAATTCATCCCTTGCTCTTGAGCATCTCTGAGAGTGCACATACATAATTTAACGATATAGCGGTTTCATGCAGCACTACTTATTGGTCTATATGCTAGTCTTTAATAGCCATGTAAAGTTTTAGAACCCTTGTAATTACATTAGCATGGTCCAATACCTCATCGCGTTCGTAAATACGTTTTCGGAACCAGCCTTATCGATACAAAATTTTGAAATGATAAAAGAATGATTGGAACTATCTCCTCTAGTTTTACTTACAATTACAAATATGTAAAACAGTTTATAGTAAACGAAGATTTGCTTTTGCTACTTCACCCAAAATATTAACTGCACCCTAACAACCCAACTCCATTAAAAATCATGCATTTCCAAATCTCCAGCTCCACAGCTCTGCCTAATAGGCACAAAAAAAAACTTTAGAGTAGAACAGTACGAAGTACCATCGGAGAGTTTTCTTTCACATTCTTTATGTGAAATTATATGATATTTCCTTAAGCTTAAGGTTTGCTTAAAATTGGTTTTCTACGGTTAGCGACTTTTATCCTCATATTCAATTCTTCTATCACACCTAAACGCTCACCAAGATATGTCCATCTATATAAACACCTTTATGTTATGAGAGAGGCTTATACCTCTTATTCCAGACCATAGTCTTCACTTACTTATACAATTAAACATAGGATAAACAACATTTTAACTCATGTAGTTAAGCTCCTAGTGCACTGGACATAGCATTAGTTCCGCATATACATTCCTCACACCAAGGATTTGATATGCACCACCGTTAATCAAACATTTTTCTCCTACTTTAACACTCTGCATCATATCCGTTGCCTTTTCATCCACCATATATAACCTAAATATTTTTAAACTCAGATATCACACTGTATCACAGTGTTACTCAGTCCATCCAACATAACTTCACATCGAGGACTGTTCTAACACAACTTGATAATATTACTACATATCTGCGATATTACTTTCAAAAGAGCCCCTCCTTTTACACACCACTGCCCCATCATCAATCTACCAATTCCTCTCAAATTAGTGTTCAGGTTCGACTTCACACTCAAACCAAATCTCGCATAATAAAATAGATAGGAGACCCTCTACTTACTTTTATCCTCTACATCACATGCAGTTTCGTATGTACACACAACCCATATGTGTCTTAATACCCCACGCTAACAAATAAATACACATAACCCTATACTACACAACATGCCATAAGAGAGACCTACACCAAATAATATCATATTAAGTATCATTACGCCTCCTCCGTGTGCAAATCCGTCCCAAAACTCAACTAAACAAATTTATTCGTTCTCTCTCTCTATTTCTCAATCGATTTGATTTTCCAGCTTGATATATTTTGATACACTCACAATCCTCCACAACTTTTCAACGCGCCTTGTTCTTACACAACTCCAGTCACCTACAAAGATCACAGTACGGAATCTCGCAACATACTTTCGTATACAGGAAAAAAATAATACAGTCTTTTATCTTACAAAACTACAACACGCCCCTAAAGCGTTTAATTCCCCGATCCCAAGTTCCTCCCTTTCTCTTCAATTTTCATTACCCTATGAATATAAGTGTATTATACCTGCCCTCTGCAAATCCAATCTATCTGTGGAACTAAACTATACCTGTTCCATCATTCGCTTTGTTACACAGGTATGCGTCCAAATTCACTCAAATCACATTTCGGCCTGGCCGTTCGTTGGATCCATTCACTAGTAAGTTTCTTCTCACCTTCTAGATTATACATTTCTGGTCGACCCTCTCATTCACTCTAGACCTAATTAATCCTCCTCCGTTAACTATTATGACACTTAAAATCCCCAAAAATTAACCATATCCTTCATTCCAGAAGCGCCCCGGCCCACACCATCGAAACCCTACAATCATCCTCAACCCTCAAATACACCGTCTGACAGTCCACAGCCTATGATTGATGTAGATTTTCGAAAATGTCGTCCCACACTCTCACCTCACATCCATCTATTCCATCAGTTACAGAAAGCTCTCCACCTCACCGTTCTTCATTAATTTCTGATGGAATTCACCCTTAATTCCCCTACTGATGATATAATATATAAAGTAGTATAACGTATATTCAATACCTATACTTCCACGTCGACCCGCCGACCCAATGCTCAATATAATGACCAACATTTTATTTTCTATAATTTATATACTGAAATATATTTATAATAATATTAACATACATTACATAATAATAATTTACTGCATGTTTCATTATATATAAAATAAAAAAACATAAATATTACTCACTATATATCACTATAATAATCCACCAATCTTCATTATCAATCTACTTCTAGATAGATATTCACTAGATCTAATAAATACGTATAATACTATATATTATAATATAAATATTAATAAATAATTGATATATTATTACTATATACTATTATTTATTTATGACAATATTATATAACATAACAATAAAAATACTACGTTTACAATAACACCACCCCCCCTTACCTACTCACATATTAGTACATCAAAGGAGGGGTAAAATTGTTATACTTTGCATAAGAGTCAATATCAATCATTTATATTATGCTTAAGAATAATATCAATCATTTTGCATCAAGTAAGTAAAGGGAATCGAGTACTGATACCAGGTTTTATAAACATTAATTAAATTTTACCTAGGAATTACACTGTTGTCTTGAGTAATCTTCTTAAAACCTCTAAAATACTTACATCTGCTTAGCCAATAAGCCTATCAAGTGAAGATATGTTTTTAAAGGGTATTAAACAAAGAAATCTAAAGTTGAAAAATAACGTTTTCATAATTATAAGTTACTAAATGGGCTCCTAGGTATATTAGGCAAGTGTTTGAGTATCCTTTGAAGAACCTCTAAATACGACATCTGATTAGCAATAAACGTAGTTCGACTAGTGATAATCGTTAATTTAAAACCAAAGAAATCAAAAGTTGAAAAAAATACAATCACTACTAACCTTCAATGTTTAAGGTATAATTTTGGAAGAACTCTAAAATACTTACATCTGGTGTAGCAATAAACTAGTCGAGCTTAGGTATATCTTTTAAGTGTTATAACAAAGAAATCTAAAGCTGAAAAATTAGCATTCATCACTAAAAATCACTTCAATGAAATAATTGACTCCTAGGTAATTAGCAGGGTTATAGTATCTTTGTGAAGAACCTCTAATACTTACATTCTGTGTGCAAAAGCGTATCGGCTAGCTAATCGCTTTACAGTTATAACAAAGGAAAATCTAAGCGTAAAAATAGCATCATCACAAATCACTTCATGTAATAATTTGGACCTAAAGGTAATTTAGTGTTTGAGGTATCTTCTGAAGAACTCTAACAATACTTACATCTGAGTCAGCAATAAAAGCTCAGTCGAGCTAGCGTAATCTTAATGTTATACCAAAAAATCTAAAGTTGAAAAAAATTAGCATTATACTAAATCACCTTTCAAGTAATTAAATTTGACTCCTATAATTAGCAGTTTTGAAGTATCATTCTCTGAAGAACTCTAAAATCACCTTACATAGATAGATCTACCCACAACGTTAAATAAAGTTTTCCGAGCTTAGATATCGTTTTAATTATTATAACAAAGAAATCTAAAGTTGAAAAAATTAGCATTCATACTAATCATTCATTAATAATTTGACTCCATCGT
Organism: Trachelipus rathkii; assembly: GCA_015478945.1. NCBI lineage: Eukaryota > Metazoa > Arthropoda > Malacostraca > Isopoda > Trachelipodidae > Trachelipus > Trachelipus rathkii. The sequence goes on along the minus strand of JABUQX010005322.1, from coordinate 14,569 downwards.
AATTTACGCAATTGTTGATATCCTTCTTGAAAACTCAAAATACTTCATTCTGTGTACCCCCATAAGCTTATCCGAGCCTTAGTATATCGTTTAATGTTATAACAAAGAAATCTAAAGCTTGAAAAATTAAGGCATTTATCACTAAAAATCACTTCCAGTAATAATTGAATCTAGTTAATTTAGAGATTTAGCAGTGCTGAATCTATTCGTCTTTGCAAGAACTCTAAAATAACTACATTCTGTTGTAGCAATAAAAGGCTACGCAGCTAATAATCGATTTAACACAAGTTTATAACAAAGAAATCTAAAGTTGGGCAAAAAAAAAAATAGCATTCATAACTAAATCACACTTTAGTAATAATTCTTTAACTCTTAATATAGAGGTTTAGGGACTCTTCTTTGAAACTCCTAAAAATTCCAGCTAGGTAGCAATAAAGGTAGGTCAAGGCCCTGTAGTATATATCCTTTTAAGTCATAACAAGAAACTAAAACGTGAAAAACACTTAGCATATCATACTAAATCACCTTCATTTAATAATTTGAAAACCTAGGTAATTTAGGCAGTGTTTGAGTATCTTCTTTTACAGAATCTAAAATACTACATTCTGTTAGCTAAAGTGTAGTCGAGGCTTAGGATATCTTTTAAGTTTATAACCAAAAAATCTAAAGTTGAAAAAACATAATTCATACTAAACAGATCTTCATTCAAACCGTTGTATCTCCTAATCTTAGCGTTTAAAGGTTTTCTTTGAAGACCTTAAAATCTTACCATTTGGGTAGAATAAAGCGTAGCAACTTAGATTAATCTTTTAAGTGTTATAACAAAAAATCTAAAGTTGAAAAATGCACATACCTAAATCACCTTTCATGAATATCTTTACTCTAGGAATATTTAGACGTGTTTAGTAGTTCATTGAAAACTCTAAAAACTTAATTTTTGTATTTTTTTATGTCAGCCCAATAAAGACGTAGTCACTAGTATTCTTTAATTATATAACAAAGAAATCTTAAAGTATAAAAAAAATGATTCTACCTCAAATCACTTGCAAATGTACATAATTACTTGACTCCTAGTAATTTACGCAGGTGTTTGAGTTATCTCCTTTTTGAAACACTCTAAAATACTTACATTCTGGGTGTAGCAATAAAGCGTCTTCAAGCTTAGCGTATATCGCTTTAAGTGGTATTATAACAAAGAAATCGAAATTAATTCCTAGCCATAAATCACTTTCATTTAATAAATTGGACTCCTATAAATTATAGCAATCGTTTAGAGTACTCTTCCCTTTTGAAAAGAACTCTCTAAAATATTAACATTCTTGTTGTAGCAATAAACTGTCCAGCTTACGTATATCCTTTAAGTGTTAACAAGAGAAATCACAATTGAAATAGATCAGATACGCCTAATATCCACTTCAATATAATAAGTGACTCCTTAGGAATATTAGGGAGAGTATGTTTTTAAAGTATCGTTTTTTTTTGAAAACTCCTAAAATACTTAACAATTCTCATGTAGCATAAAGCGTATCGAGCTCTAGTATATCTCCTCAAGTTGTTATAACAAAGAAATCTAAAGTTCAAAAAATTTACATTCAGACTAAATCAATTCACGTAAGAAATTACTCCAGGTACTTTAGGCAGGTGTTGGAGAATCATCCTTTGAAAGAACTCTCATAAATACTTACGATTTGGTTTATTTACCAAAAAGCGCATCACTTAGTATATCGTTTTTAATTTATAAACCAAAAAAATCTAAAGTTGAACAAAATAAGCATTCATCTTTACAATTTCATGTCAATGAATTTGTAAATTTTTAAATAGGGGTTTGAGGCATCTTCTTTGAAAAACTCTAAAATACTCACATTCTGTAGAATAAAGTGTAATCGAGCTTAGTATATCGTTTTTAAGTCTATAACAAGAAAATCTAAAGTAAATTAGCAATCATACTAACAATCATTTCTTAAAATAATTGGCTCTAGGTAATTAGGCATGTTGAGGTTTTCTTTGAAGAACTCTAACACATTACTACTCTGGTATTCAATAAAGCGTATTGAGCTCTTAGTATATCTTAAGTGTACATAACACAAACTCAAAGTTAAAAAAATTAGCATTACATACTAGAACACTTTCCAGTAATAATTCTGACTCCTAGTAATTAGGCAGGTGTTTTGAATATTTCTTTGAAAGAACTCTAAAATACTTACATTCTGGAATAGCAAAAAGCGTAGTCGAGCTAGGTATATCGTTTTAAATGTTTGATAACAAAAAATCAAAGCATTGATAAATTTATTTATCTCTAAATCATCTTCATGTAATAATTTGACTCCAGTTAATTGCAGTGTGTTCGATGATTCTTCCTTTGAAGACTCTAAAATATCTTACTTCTGTACCAATAAAGCGTCGAGCTTAGTATGTAATCGTATAAGTTTATAACAAAGAAATCATAAAGTTTTAAAAAAATTAAACCATTCATACTAAATCACTCTTCATGTAAAATTTTACTCCTAGTACATTATGCAGTTTCAGTATCTTTTTGAAAACTCTAAAATACTTACATCAGGAGTACAATAAAGCGAGTCCCCCACTTATACGTATACGTTTTATTAATGAATTAACAAAGAAAATCCAAAAAAGTTGAAATACCAGCATTAACAAATCACATTCATTAATAATTTGGACTCCTACGTACTTTAGGCAGGTGTTTGTCGATTCACCTACACTTGAACCTCATAAAATAATGACACAAACGGACTAACATTGATAGTGTCAACTGTATATCTTTTAGTATGATAACAAAGAATCATAAAGTTGAAAAAATACATCATACTAAATCGCCTTTAGATAATAAATTGGGCTCCTATTAAAATTTAGCAGGTGTTTGAGGATTTCTTTGAAGAACTCAAAATTACTTTAACATTCTTTGTAGCAGTTTCTAAAAGCGTCAACTAGATAGATCCGGATTTAAAGTCTATAAAACAAAGAAATCTAAGTTTGAAAATTAAGCTTTCATATTAATACTTCATGTATAATAATTGAGACCCTACGTAAATTTAGCAGGATGTTTGACGCTATTTCTCTTGGAAGAAATCTAACAATACTTACATTACTGGTCTTTAGCCAAATTAAAGGTAGTCGACGCTTTAATAGTATATCGTTTTATTAAATGTGATAACAACAATCTACGTTTCAAAAAATTGCCATTCATACTCTACAATCAACTGATATCATATAATTTGGGATCTCCTTACGGGTTAATTAACGCAGTGTCTTGAGGATACATTCTTTGAAGAACTCCCAAAATACTTACATCTGTTGTAGCAATAAAGCGATATAAGCCGGCTCTAGCTATAATCGCATGTAAATCATAAACAAAAAATCTAATATGGAAAAAATAGATTACAATCCTAAATTCACTTTCAATTAATAATTTGACTCCTAGCTTACTCATTCAGCAGTGTTGAGATTTTCTTGAAGAACCTCTAAAATACTAATTTTGTTGATAGCAATAAAGCGTAGCTCGAGCTAGGCATATTACCGTTTTAAAGTGTTATAACAAAGGAATAATCAAATAACGCTTTGAAAAATTAAAAAAAAGTTTTCACATATCACTCTAGTAAGAATTTAGGACTCTAGTTATTACGGAGAGGTTAGTATTTCTTGTGAAAAAAACCTACCTAAAATACTACTTCTGTGTAGCAATTAAAGCTAGTCGCGCTTGTTAAGGCTTAAGTGTTATAAAACAAAAAATCTAAGTTGAAAAATAATTAGCATTCATACAAACAACTTTCATTAATAACTGAAACGGTAATTTAGCAGGTGTTTGATGTATTTCTTTAAAACTCATAAATACTTACATTTTTGTACCAATAAAAGCGTTAGATCGAGCTAGCACATCGTTTAAAGTGTTTATACACAAAAAATCTAAGTTTAAGCATAAGCTGTTCCATATTAATCATCTATCATATAATCACATTTGGACTTCTAGTAAGTTTAGGGCAGGTGTTCTGAGGTTTTTCTCTTGAAGAACTCTAAATCACTACATTTCTGGTTGTGCAGCAATAAAGCCTAGTCGAGCTTAGTTATATCGTTTAAGTGTTATAACAAAACGAAAATCTAAAGTTTGAAAGATGCATTTCATACTAAACTCACTTTCCAGTAAATAACTGACCATCTAAGGTAATTTAGGCAGATGCTTAATATCTTCTTGAAGAACTCAAAAAACACTTAATTTCTTGGCTTCAATAAAGGTTAGTCGAAGCCTTAGATACTATAGCGTTTTAAGGTCTTAAACAAAGAAAATATAGTGTAGAATTAAGCAATTCATAACTAACATCACTTTCATGTAATAATTGGGACTCCTACGTAAATTAAGCATATTAGTCTTTGATTTTCTTTATTTTAAACTAATCTAAAATAAACTATACATTCTGGTTTTGGTGTAGCAATAAAGACGTAGTCGAGCTGTTAATCGTATTGTTAAATGTATAACAAAAGAAATCTACAAGTATGAAAGAAAAGAAAATTAGCATTCATACAAATCCACATTTCATTTATAATTGGGACAGCATCGTTTTTCAGCTGAATTTATCTTCTTTTTTTGAATAACCTCGAAAAACACTTATCTGAGGCCTGTAAGCAATAAAGTAGGCAAGCTTAGGATTACGATTTTAAGTAATAACAAAAAGAAATCTATAAAAGTTTAAAAAAATTACTACTACTAACATTACGAGAATTTGCAACAGCCTATAATTTAGGCAAGGTGTTGAGGGTGTATGTCTTTAAACTCAAAATACTTACAATATCTAGGTGATAGAAATAAAGGTAGTCTAGCTAATATATATTGTTTAAGTTTTATCAACAATAGGAAATCTAAAGTTGAAAAAATCTACATTCATATAACCTAAAATCACCTTTCATGTAAACACTTGGACTGCCAGGGTAAATTTACGGCAGGAGGTTTGAGGGATTCTTTGAAAACCTAAAATAATACTCACTCATGTTTACGTAGAAGACCTTGATTTTTAGCCAATATCGAAAGCGTAGCGAGCTATAGCTGATAATATCGCTTTTAAGTGTTTCATAAACAAAGAACCAATTCTAAAGGTGAAAAAATTAGCATTCATACTAAATCACTTCAGTAAGTATTTTGACTCTAGTAATTTACACCTGTAGAGATATGTTGTGAAAGTATTTCTGGTGAAGAACCTTCTAAAATACTTACAATGTCTTGCTCAGTAGCAATAAAGCGTAAGTGAGCTTAAGTATATCGTTTTAAGTTTTCATACCAGAAGAAAAGCTAAAGTTTTAAGAAAAAATTACGATTCATAACTAAACTCACTTCTGATAATTAATTTTGAAACTCCTAGTAATACGGCAGGTGTTAGGTATCTTCTTTTGAAAAACTCCTAAAATACTACATTCTTGTACTTTGTAGCCTAAAGCGTAAGTCGAGCTATAGGCATATCGTTTTTAAAGTTTATAACAAAAAAATTACAAGGGGTTGAAAAACAAATTTTCACCTACTAAATCAATTTCATGTAAATAATTTGGTATCTTCTAATAATATTAGGCAGTGTTGAGTATCTTCTGTGAAGAACTCTAAAACTACATTCTGGATGTCAGCAATAAAGCGTCAGTCGATCTTAGGTAATATCGTTAGTTACTTTATAAACAAAGAAAATCCTAAAGTTTTTGTGAAAAATTAGACATTCTAACTAAATCATCTCATGTAATAAATGTTGACTCCTAAGTAATTTCGTAGAACTCAAAAACTTACTTGTGGTTTGTTTTCTGCTAGAATCAAGCGAGTCCGAGACTTAGTTATATCGTTTTAAGTGTTATATTAAATTAATCCTAAATAACTGAAAAGATTAGCATTCATACAAATCATTTTCATGTAATAATGGATAGTAACTTAGGCAGGTTTGAGTTATCTTCTTTAAAAGAACTCCTAAAATAACTTACTTCTGGATGTAGCCCAACTAAAGCGTACAGTCGGACTTTAGTTATATCGCTTAAGTTATAACAAGCACAATACTATAAAGTGTGAAAAAAAATTTAGCAGTTCTATACCTCTAATCACTATTCATTTAAAATATTTGGGACTTCCTAAGGTATATAAGCGCAGAGTTTGACAGGTATCTTACCTTTGAAGAACCTCTAAAATCACATTACAATTTCTGGTAGGACGCCGCCTGATGGGGAGAGACAGAGCAGGGAGAGAGAGTAGCATAAGAGCGTAGTCGGCTAGTATATTCGCTTTAATGTGTTATAATAACCCAAAGAAAATCTGAAAGTTGAAAGAAATTACAATTCCATACCTAAATCCAACTTTCATTGTAATCAATTTGACTCCTAAGGATTAATTAAGCAGGGTTTGAAGGTTATCTTTCTTTGAAAGATAACTCCTAAAAAGGACATTCGTGTTATTGGTATGTTAGATTAGCCAATAAGGTAGTCAGCTATAGCACTATGATATTAAAGTTTAACAAAGACAGATTCTAAGTTGAAAAACTAAGTTTTCATACTTAAGATCCACCTTGTCATGAATATTGGACTTCAATAAATTAATTTAAGGCGGTGTTTGAGGTATTTCGTTGAAGAACTATAAATGATCCTTAACATTGCTGGAGTGTATTTATGTAGCAATGAAAGCAGTAGTCGAGGCTTAAGTAAATCGTTTAAGTGTTCATAAACAAAGAAGATAATCTAGAATTGAAAAATTAGCATCATACTAATCACATTCAATGTGAATATTGGATCATTCTAGGTGAATTATAGTCAGAATGCTTGAATTATCTTCTTTGAACGAAAACTCTAAAACACATTACTATTCTGGTTTTACATAAAGCTAGTCTGAGCTAAGGTATATCGTTTTTAAAGTGTTATAACAATAGCATTCTAAAGTTTGAAAAAATTAGCATTCATACAAAAATCACTAATCAATGTATAATTTGAACTCTCAGGTCACATTAATGGACTATTAGTTTTAAGTATTTCTCTTGTGAGAACTCTAATAATTACGTTACATTTCTGGGTTTCTAGAATAAATATGTTGTCAGCTCAATATATAAGGCGTGAAGTCAGCTAGTATATCGTTGTTCTTTAAATGTCGATAATCAATAACAATCTGAAAGTTTGAAAAAATTAGCATCATACTAATATCACTTTCATGGTAATAACATTTGGACATCTAAGGTTAATTTGCAGATGCTCTGAAATTAATCTTCTTTTTGAAGAACTCCTAAAACACTCTACATTCTGGGCGTAGTAGCAATTAAATGCTAGTCGAGATCTTAAGGTAATCGTTTTAAAAGTGTTGATAAAGAAGAAGAAATCTTAACCATAAAAAAAAGAATTAGCAGTTCATCTAGAAGACGTTGAACCACCCATAATATAATATATTGAACTACCTCACTTCCATTCCATAGCTTTTGAATGGTAATCGTCTTAATACACTCTAAAATACTTACATTCTTGGTATGTACGCAAAAAGAGTATCGAGCTTAGATAATTGTTTAAGGTCTTATTAAGACCAAGATACCCCCCCCCCCCCCCCCCACCCCCCCCCCCCCCAGGGCAGAAGTACCAAGAGCTTAGCATAGGTATGAAAAAAAAAATAGCATTTCAACTAAAATCATCTTTAGTATACACTTTGGATCCCTAGGGTTAATTTATGAGGTTTGAGAGTATTTCTGTTGAGAGAACTCTAAAACTACTTACTTCTGGGTTTTTGTAGCAATAAAGCGTGTTTAAGTCGAGCTCTAGTATATCCAAGCTACTGGAATCAAACAAAGAAAATCTTAAATGTAGTTGAAAAAATTAGCGTTCATATCGCTAGAATCAACATTTCATGTAATAAATTTTTCTCCTATAGTTAATTTAAGGCATGTGTTTGAGGTAGTCTTTGAGAAGTCCTAGAAAATACTTACAATCTAGGTGTAGCAAATAAAAGCGATTAGGTCGGCGTATAGGGATATTTCGATTTTTTAGTTAATAACAAAAATTAAAGTTAATAAAAAAGGCTTCCTTAATAAATAACTTGCATTGAAAATAATTCTTAACTCGCCTAGTAACTTTAGGCATGGTGTCTTGACGCTATATTGCTGTATATAGAAAAGGAAAAGTGAGTCGCCTGTTGCTCTAGAGATAAAGCATGATCGAGCTTACGGCATATTCGTTTTTAAAGTTTAAGCAAAGGAATCTAAAGTGAAGAAGCAAGTACAGTATTAATCATACTTTATCTGTAGATAATCTGCGACTCTTAGTTAATTTAGGCAATGTGTGTTGACGTTCTTCTTTTGAAAACCATAAATTACTTAAAATATCTTGGGGGATAGGGGGGGTCTGATGGGTTACATTAAGTCGGTAGTCGAGCTTAGTAATATCGTTTTAAGTGTAGTAACAAAGAAACTAAAAGATTGAAAAGGAAAAATGAGCGCCATTGCATTCCTAAATGGCCATTTTAACGCAAAATTTGGTAGTCCTGTAATTGAAGAACTTTTAAATCATTACATTCAGATGAGATTAATTATGTTTTAGCGAAATAAAGCGTAGTCCGGGAGCTTAACGTCATATCGTTTAAGTTTCAAGATTAATTAGTTAATCTTAAAGTTGAAAAAAATTCAGGCATTCATACTAAAATTTCACTGTTTCATAGTAATTCATTGGAGATCCATTCGCAGTATTGGGAGATTGGTGATTTGAAGGTATACAAAGTGATTTGATACGAACTCTAAATACATTTACATTGTGAGATTTTTGGTGTCGTCGTATGAGACAGGTAAAAGGCTTTAAAGTTTTCATTATACAAATTAAATTTTAAAGTTGAAAAACATTAGCATTCATGACTAGTAAATCACTTTAGTAAAATTTGGGACTCTATGTGTAATTTTAGGCAGGGTGTTGTGATGGCTTCTTCTTGAGAACTTAAAAATTACTTTACATTTGGTTGTTTAGCAATAAGGTATCGAGTCGTATGGTTAAATCAGTTGTTAAAGTGATATACCCAAATAAACTGATAATATTGAAAAAAAGTGTAAAATTCATACTAAATCACTTTCATGTTAATTAATTTGGGACTTCCTAGAATTTAGCAATGGTGTTTGACTGTTATCTCTTGGAATAAGAACTCTAAATTAGCTTAACATTCTGGTGTGTTGGGTGTTTTATAGCCAATGATAAAGGCGTAAGTCGAGCTTCTGAGGTAATTCGGTTTAAAAGTGTTACTACACAGAAAAATCTTAAAGTTGAAAAAAAAATTAGCATTCACATACTAAATCACTTTCATTGTAAAATTGGACTCCTAGGGTTAAATTTAGGGCAATGTGTTGAGTATCTTTACTTTTAAGAACTCTAAGATAATACTTATTGTGTGGTTAGTAGCATAATAGGCGTGTCAGCTTAGGCTATACTCTGTTAATATGTTGTTTTTCACTTCACAGAATATTCTTTTTGTTTTAAAAAAAGATTAACACACCTCTTAATCTACTTTCATGTTAATACACATTGGATCGTATAAGTAATTTATGCAGGTGCTTGAATTATGCTTCTTGAAGAACTCTTAAAATTACTATACATTCTGATGTCAATTAAAGACTCGTAATGGAACAAAATTAGCTTGGTTCCCGTAAAAACAAAATCTAAGTTGAAAAAAAAAATTAGCATTCATACCAAATCACTTTCATGTAATAATTTAAGCTTTTGAATATAAATGCTATGGAAACTAAATATACTTCAAACATTTCTAACATAGTTATAATCTGGGTGTACATGCAGGGTTAAGCATAAAAGCTGTAGTCGAGGCTTAGGCAATATCGTTTTAAGATGTTATAACAAGAATATCTAAGTTGAAAAAATTGATTCATCTAAATCACTTTCATTTAATAAATTGAACTCCTAGGACATTTAGGCAGGTGTTTGAGAGTATCTCCTTTGATGAACTCTAAAATACTTAGGCATTCTGTTTGTGATGTAACCAATAAAGTGTCTGAGATGTCGCGGAGCTTAAGTATATCTTTTAGATGTTTATAAGCATAAGAAGAAATCTAAAGTTGAAGAAAGATTGCACATTTAGCTAAATTCAATATCATGATAGAATACTTGGGACTAGTATTAATGCGATGTTTGAGGAATATTTTCTTTGAAAACCTCTTAAAATCTTACATTTGTTGTTATGGTATTTGTAGCAATAAAATGCGTTGAGTCGGTAGCTTAGGATTCGTTATGTATAACAAGTAATCTAAAGTATAAAAAAAAAATAGCATTCATACTAAAATCACTTCCATTGTTAATCTAATATTTTGGACTTAGGTTATTTAGCAGAGGTTTGATGGTCTATTTTCTTATTGAAGAAACTCTAAATACTTACTATTACGTGTTAGAAGATATAGAGCGTATTCAGAGCTTACGGTATACTCGTTCAAGTGTTATAACAAGAAATTCTAAAGTTCTTAAATTATACTTCATTATAACTTCATAATTTGGACTCCCAAGTAATTTAGGCATGTGTTTCGTGTTTGTAGTATCTTCTTTGAAGGAAGCTCTCTAAAATATACAACACTATTCTTGTGTAGCAAATAAAGCGATAGTCGAGCGTTAGATATATCGTTTTACACGTGCTTATAACAAAAAATATAAAGTTAAAAAATTAGCAGTGCCGATACTTAATATCCGACTTGTATATAATATTTGTTCTTCGTAATAACTTCCTTTGTTTGTTGAAGAACTTAAATAGACAGCTCTGGTGTAGCAATAAAGCGTGTCGAGCTTAGGTATAGCGTTTAAGGTGTTACATTAATTTTAAAGTTGAAAAATTTGATTCATACCTAAATCATTCAATTAATAATGTTGGGAATGCTAGGTATTTAGCAGAGTTGTTTAGAGGATACTTCTTTGAACGAACCTCATTGTTAATATACTTTACAGTTTGGATATCGTTTGGGTATTCTTTGTATTAGTTTATTTTTTTTTTTTGATTTTGTAGCAATATAAGCGGAGTCGAAGTCTTTAGGTACTTCGATTAAAGGTGTATAACAAAGAATCTAGAAGTTGGAAAAATATTAGCATATCATACATAAATCAATTTTCACGTGTTAAGATAATTTGGACTCTTAGGTAATGTTAGGCAAGTGTTGTTGAGGCATCCTTGCTTGAAGAACTGCTGAAAATTAATTCTGTGTGTGTTTGGTGTAAATTAAAGAGCTGAGTCTGGCTTGCGTATAGCGCTTTAAGTTGTATATAACAAAGAAATCTAAAGTTTGAAAAAATTAGCTTTATTACTAAATTCTATCTATTCATGTAATTAATTTTTTATGCTCCTAGGTAATTTAGGCAAGGTGTTTGAGGTATTTTCATTGAAATCTCTAAAAATACTTACTTCTTTGTAGCAAATAAAGCGTTAGTGTCTGGAAGCTTGGCATATCGGTTTTAATAGTTGTTATAATCCCAAATGAGAAATGCTAGAAGTTGAAAAAATAGTATTTTATAGTTAAATCCTTTCATCGTATAATTTGGATTCGTAGTTAATTTAGGCAATACATTTTCTTTAGTTATTTTCCTTTTGAAATGAAAATCTAGATCACTACACGTCTTTGAGTGTGTTAGCCAAATGTAAAACCTGAGTCGGGTTGATATAGTGCGTTTAAGGTGTTTATAAAAAGAAATCCTTGAAGTGGAAAAAATTGAGCGACATTCATACTATAAATCACTTTCATGTAAATAGATTTGGACATATAAGGTATATTTGGAGGGAATGCTTGAATTATCATCTTTGAAGGAACTCTTAACATGACAGTTAGCTGTTCGTGGTAATAATAAAAGCTTAGTCGAGGCTTAGGGTATATCGTTTTATAGTTGTATAAAAGACAGAATTCTTAAAGTGGTGAAAGAATACATCTATAAATCACTTTCCATGTAATATTTGGACTTTCCTAGGTTAATTAATGCGTATTTTGAGAGTATTTCTTTGGAGATCTAAAATAGCTTATAGCTGCATTCAATGTAAAGGCGTTTTTCAATAAATTAAATATATAGCGTTAAAAGTACGAGCTTTCAAAATTCAGATTAAACATGAAAAAACACTTTTTTAATCTAAAGTGAAAAATGTAGCATTCATACTACAATAAAAATGAAAAGTTAAGATTCAGTTTAATTCAAATTTAGGGATGCTTTAATTGATTATCATTTCTTTGAAAGAACTCATAAAAACACTTCTGGGGTTGGCTAGCAATTAAAGCTGTAGTCCGAGTAAGGTTATATCGTTCTTTTAATGTGTATTTAACAATAGAAATCTAGAAGTAAAAAAAAATAGGCATTCATACTAAATCACTGTACAATGTAATAATAATTGACACTCGAGGGGTAATTTAGGCATGGTGATTTGAGGGTACGTCCTTTAAGAACTCTAGAATACTTGTACATTCTGTTTGTAGTTGTATTTATTCTGATTTCCTGACATATTAACATATATCTTAAGTTAATTTTAATCTTGACACATAAGAAAAATCTAATGGTTGTAAAATTTCTCGAGCATTCATAATAAATTCCTCATGTTATAAATAACTTGGAACCTATTAATTAGGCAGTGTTAAGTGACGAGGTATTCTTTGAATAATCAAAATATCATTGCCATTTTCCCGACTTGTAATTTAAGTGAAAATGTAAATAAGCGTAAAACCGTCATGTAACATAAAACAAAACTTAAAGGGTTTGAAAAAGATTAGCAGTTCGATTTTACTTAGGAAATCACTTCATTGTAAAGAATTTTGCAGACTTCTAGTTAATTTTGTGAATTAGCAGGGTTGTTTGAGGTATTATTCTTTAAAACTCGTAAAATACTGTTACAATTTTAGTTGTAGCAATTAAAGCGTAAGAGTCGACTTAGTATTTTCGTTTTAAGTGTTTATAACAAAAAAGAATACTTAATATGTTTAAAAAAAAATTAGCATCATAGCTAAATCACTATTTCATGTAATTAAATTTTGGGATTGCCTATAATTTATGGAGTGTTTGAGGTATCTTCTTGAATAACTCCGTAAAACTCATTCTGTGTGCACAATAAAGCTTAGTTCTGAGCTTAGCGTGTCATTGCGTTAAGAAGGTCTATTTATAACATAATGAAATCTAAAGTTGAAAAAATAATTTTCATTATTATTAATCACTTTCATTGTAATATTTGGTACCATTCCTAGAAATTTAGCAAGTGTTGAGATATCTGTCTTGTCTTTAACGAACCTATAAAAAACTTACTATTCTATGTTGTTACAATAAAAGGAGCGGCAGGATATCGGTTTTAAGTTTATTAGACAAAAAAATCGTAACAAGTTTGAAAAAAAAAAAAATACATTTCCAGTACCTACAATCACTTATTCAATTAGTAAATATATTTGATCCTACGTTAATTTGATGAACTATTTGACAATATCGTTTACCTTACATTGTGCTGTAACATAAGCGTCATCGAGCCTTAAGGTATTATCTTTTAAGTTTTTATATTAATTTAATTTAAAGTTGGAAAAAATAGCATTCATACCTAAAATCAATTCATGTAATAGTTTGTACTCCTAGGTAATTTGCAGGTGTTGAGGAGTATCTTCTTGAGAACGTCTTAAAATACTTAAATTCTGCTGTTTGTGGTGCAATAACAGCGATATCGGTCTTAGTAATATCGCTTAAGTGTTTATAACAAAGAGAATCTAAAGTTGAAAAAATAGCTTTCATACTAAATCACTTTATAATAATTTGGGCTGCTAGTATATTTAGGCAGGTGTTTGAGTTGGTATCTTCTTTGAAGAAACTCTAAAGACGTTTACATTCTGGATTTTAGCCAATTAAAGCGTATATGGCGACTTAGGTATATTCTTTTTAAGTGTTATTAACAAAGAGAATCTAGCAAGTTAGAATAAAATTAGCATTCATAATAAATCTGTTCATGTAATTAATTGGAAGGATGCCTAGGTATAATTCACCCCCTTCATAACACTCTCATACATGACAAAATCAAAAAAAATACTTACAAACCATTCTGAGGGATTCGTGTAGCCCAGATAAAAGCGAGTCAGAGCATATAGGCTTATTTAGTCGTTTAAAAGTTTTTTGTTGGTATAGACATAAGAAATCTAAGCTTGAAACGTGGTAGACATTCATACTAAATTCACTTTCAGTGTATGTATAATATTTGGACTCTATATTTGCTCGGCAATATTATTTGAGTATCCTTCTTCTTGAAAGATACTCTAAAATACCTTTCCATTCTGCGTGTAGCAATTAAACGTTTACGAGCGCTTAGTATATCGTTTTAAGGTGATATAACAAGAAGATAATCTAAAGTTGAAAAATTTAGCCATTCTATAAATAACTAATCACTTTCATTAATAACTTTCTGACATTCTTAGTAATTTAGGGGCATAGCAGTTATTAGTGCTTGACTTATCTTCTTTTTAAATACTCTAAAATACTTTTAAACATTTTCTCTGGTCATTGCAACTTTTTAGACAGCGTATGTTCGAGCTTAAGTTATATCGTTTAAGTTTTGTATAATCAAAGAATAAGATTTCTAAAATCTCTTCTT
>JABUQX010005321.1:25000-40717 GCA_015478945.1 Trachelipus rathkii | reverse complement strand
TAACTGACTAAACAACTAATGATATGTGCGACACTTTACTAAAAAAATTAAGCTAATATGTTCTCTAAATATATATATATAAACAAATTAGAAAGTATGCTAAAATGAGTGCTAAATACTAATTTAAATTTGAGTTATTGGTCACTTGGCATTGCACAAAAATTGTTGCCATGTATATTTGAAAATATGGCTAAAAATCCATTTTTTTAAATTCTTTTTATTCTTTTTTTGCTTGGTAATAATATATTTTCCTTTTATTGTTAAGATGAAAAATAAAAATTTAAAATTAATAAAATTAAATTTATAGGTACATAAAAGAAAAATGTTAGGAAAAAAATAACAGTTTTGACTCCTTTCATATCTTGGGAATTGGAATGATCAACGAAGTTGAAAATACTCATGTACATCATTGGCTTAGCGGCTTAATCACGCGACATCAGGCTTACACATAGCTCTCAGTTATCAACTTGGCGTGTGTATCGTACGTGACGTGATTGTGTCATTTTCATATTTTTTTCCAAATATTTTAATTGCCTTCATAGTTAACTATGTCGAACAAAAATTAGAAGTGGATCAGATCAATACGAGACATACAATAGGATTCACGTGATAACGAGCCGAGAAGGAAGTTCAGCCTCCTCAATGCAGATTTTGCAATGCAAGTGAACAATTCTAGTTTGCACCGGCAAAATTTAAAGGAACACTTTCTACAGCTGCATGGAGATGGAAATACAATAACACAACGCTCACTGAATTTAAGGCGAAGAGGGCTCGATTCGATGAAAAGGCTACTCAGCCTGTTCTCGGCTTTGTACCCATTGACCAACCCATCCTCACAGCATCGTACGAAGTTGCATACCTGATCGCAAAGCAGGGCAAACCACACACCAATGGTGAAACACTCGTAAAACCAGCTGCGTTGAAGATGGAGAATATTATGCTGGGAAAAGCTGCTGAAAATAAGTTATCCCAAATTCCTCTTTCAGATGACACCATCAGAAGAAGAATAGATGACATAAGCGTTGATATCTTGACTCAAGTAGTTGCAGATTTGATTTCAAGCCTACTAAAATTCAGCCTCCAACTCGATGATACCACCGACGTTTCCAATCTAAGCCAGCTTGCTGTATTCGTTCGTATTTGAAAGATGACATGATAATGAAAGATTTTTTATATTGTAAGCCTCTTACAACAACAAGTAAGGCAGCCGACGTGAAGAAGCTTGTGGATGACTTCTTCAGAGACAACGATCTTTCGTGGGATATGGTCTCAGCAGTTTGTTCAGACGGAGCTCCTGCCATGCTGGGACGAAACTCTAGTTTTGGTGCGTTGGTGAAAGGCGATGCACCACATATCATTGTTACGCACTGTGTTCTTCATAGGCATGCGTTGGCAACAAAAACCTTGCCTTCAAAACTGGCAGAAGTATTAAAAATTGTAGTGGAATGTGTGAACTATGTGCGAAATAGTGCTTTGAAACACTGGATATTCAAAGAGCTGTATAATGAAATAGGATCTGAATTCGAGGTACTTCTGTACCATTCTAACGTTCGGTGGTTATCTCGGGGAAATGTGTTGAATCGTGTTTTTGCTATGCGTGCGGAATTAGCCCTGTTTTTGCGAGAGCACCAACATTGTCATGCAGATTGTTTTGAAAATTCTGAGTTCATTCTCATTTTGGCGTACATGGCCGATATTTTCAATGCGCTCAATCATCTCAATCAACAGATGCAAGGCGGTGAAGTCAACATCATCGAAGCGGAAGAAAACCTGAAGGCTTTTCGAATAAAACAACCTTTATGGAAACGACGAATAGAGAATAATAACTTTGCAAACTTTCCCCTGCTGGACGACTGTGTAACTAAGATCGAAGATGTGTCTGGAATTAGAGATATTTCTGTACCCGGGGAACTGAAGCAAGCAATTGCTATGCACTTAGATGAGCTCGCAAAGTCTCTCGACGGATACTTCCCTACCAGAGTGCCATATCCAGCATGTGTGAGACAGCCATTCACGTTTAGTTTTGAGACGGCAGATATCAATGATGAATACCTCGAGGAAATCATTGAACTTCAACAAAGTAAGGTTCAAAAGCAACTCTTCAGAACAACAACGCTCTCAACGTCTTGGTGTCAACAAATCGGTGCTTACCCTCTTATTGCTAAGAAAGCTCTTGAGATACTCATACCCTTTATTACCACGTATCTTTGCGAGCAATCATTTTCGAGAATGGTAGACATAAAAACGAAGAAAAGGAACAGGCTTTGTTGCGAAAATATGAGAGTGGCACTTGCCAAGGTGAAGCACCGCATTTCTAAACTCGTCATAGAAAGGCAACATCTAAAGACACTGTAATATATATGTAATATAAATGTAGCTTCACAATGTGACTATTTAGTTTGTAATTATTGTTATTGCTTTAGTGTTATTCGGTTTGGAATCGAACTAAAGTAAAGTTGTGACATATACAGGGTTGGCACGATTGGGGACAACCCGGTTTTTCAATAAACCCTACCTTGAAAAACCCACATCTGGGTTTTATCTGGGTTTCATAAAAAAAAGTAAGAATGAAGGATAAAATTCAACTGAGACTGAAGGCTAATTAATTGAATGATTGTAATATCTTATGTTTAAATTCTTTAGTGTTAATTTCAACTTTTTTAATCCTAGTTTACTAGTTAAATGCTCTTTGTTATTGGTATTATTAAAATTATTATTTATCAACAATAACATTGCTCACTCCGGACAAACGGGAGTCGCAAAAGAGCCCTAAGCTGAAGCTCTGTTGCCAAGACATCCCACACTCAAAAGCACCCACTATACTAGGTGACAGGTGTTACTTTCGAAACTCACATGACCTTTGCTAAATTGCTGAACACATTGACAAGTGACAACATAACCAACAAAACTTAAAAAAATTGCAATGCCTTTAAATTTTAATTGCACTAGCTGGCATCAAATTTGGCCAACAGAAAAAACCTTTAATATTAATAATATTCAATATCTATACACACTTTAAAACTATAATGAATTATGTATATATAATTTATATATATATAATATATATATATATATTATATATATATAATAATATATATAATATATATATATAATATATATATATATTATATATATATAATAGATATATAAAGATAATATATATATATATATATAATATAATATAATATATATATATATATATATATAGATATATATTATATATATATATATAATAATATTATATATATATATATATATATATAATATATATTATATATATTATATATATATATATATATATATATATATATATATATATCGTAAGGTGTCAAGTTCCGATGATTTTGCCCGATTTTTGCCCAATTTTCCCGGCTTTTTTCGGGTTTTTTAATGAAAAAAGACAAAAAACCCGAGGTGGGTTGGGCTTTCAAAAAACTCGGGTTTTATGCCAAACCCTGGACTTGTAGCCAGGGTTGTGAGTCGGCTTCAAAAATTTATACCGACTGGCGACTGGACGTTCCACCCCTCTTCAATGACCTGATCTACGACTACAAACTTCAGCGAACTCTTCTAGACATCACAGAACTGCGGCTCCGGCAACGTCGCGAAAACTGCGTAGATTAATTACAACGATGCCAGACTCCAGACTCCGAGCTACCAGCTCTAATTTGAAAATAACACAGAGCAATGAGCCCGACAGCCGGACAGTCCGAACACTATCAGACGTACGACCCACCCTTTTTGTAAATGACGCGAGTCACGCGACCGAGCGTCCCAAGCGCCGCCTCTGACGGGAAATGAGACTGCATGAGTTGTATATACTATCTTAAATCTCAGTAACACGAACTCCAAGTAAGGGCTTGCGCACCATGTCACGTGGTCGCATTTCTAGCCGAAACTACTAACAATAGAGCAGCGTCTAAGATAAATCATTATACTGCGGAGGCGCGAAGTGGATTTCGGACGCCTAAGTCCTCGAGTTAACACTACTCAGGTAGAGTTGCACCTCAATTTCCAGATAGAACAGAATCATTTCTTCATTAGTGCCTACAAAACTTCGTTTCTCCAGAGCTCTCCAGAGGATTCTGCTTCTAGGCTCATAAGATTCCAGAACGCGGGGTCCAGGAGTAAATACTAAGCAGAAGGAAAGGACCGGGTTTGCTAACCCTGTGACGCGACGCTAAATAACCATGGCGAAGAAAATTATAATAGATAAATATATATAATATATAGTAATAATAGTATATATAAGTATATAATATATATTATATAATAATATATATAGATGATATAATAATAGATATATAATATATATATATATATAAAATATATATAAATAATAATAATGAATTATATATAATATATGTAGAGGTTTGTTGTAAGTATTAACCTGTAAGTTAGATTGTATAGGAGTAGTAAGAAGACTATTGGTCTGAATAAGAGTATTAAGATCAAAGAATACAAGTGGTGTTCAGAATGGACAATCTTAGGGCGTTTTAGTGGTATAAGAGATTGATAAAGATGAGAAAACGTGATGTAAAAAGAGATAGGAATGTGTGGTGGAAGTAAAGGCAGGTAGATGAGAGAATCAATGAAATTACGTTGCGATGGTTTTGGCCATATGCGAAGATGATGATAGTTGGTTGGTTAAGCGGAGGTATAGTGGTAGCTGGGAAAAGGAATTGAGTCAGCAAAGGGATTTCTGAAGGAGAGAAATGTGAGTTTGGCAGGGCCGAGAAGAAAGGTGCATAATAGGATGAATGCGCGGTTTGTGAGAGGGTATCGGCGTGTGGCCCATGGGTTAGAGGGATAAAACCCTAACATTGGCGAGATGCCATAGCTAGAGTGCGTAAAGCTCTGGGAATGGATTTTACTTACATGCGACGATTTTCACTAAAACGTATAAAAAGAAGGCGGTAAAGGCTGAGCTTCTTTCGGACTTTAGTCATATAGTCATATTACGTTTCTGTTTCCAGTGCTTCGTACGCACCTATAACGGGCCAGGTACTTGGGGAGAGAGAAAGCAAACGTAGCTTATTATCTGAACATGCGACATCACACAATATGTCGATCTTTATCTCGTGATATGGGTATCTTTCGTTTGTTTTGTCTGTATTCATTCTCTTTAATGTTTATTTTTTTACACTTTCTTACACAAATCTCCATGTTTCTGACATACCCTGCCTTTGTAAACTTTTTCGTTTTTTTTCCAACTTACTTCTCGAGAACTTGAGAAGGGTATGAGCTGAGTAGTAGGGTGCCATTAGCCTAACAAGATATATCACGAAATGCCACAGACAGCGCCAGTCTTAAAGGAGAAATGATATGGGATACTTACCTTACAAGCCTCTCCCAATAGCGTCTGACCCTCACAAACAGAAGAGATCATATCATGGTGTGTGCACTTGACTGGTGTACACTCTCTCCTCATCCGCACATTACCATAGAGTCTGTGTGCTGTGTAGAGAGAGTAGAGAGCACGCGAAGACGCTTAAGCTCGAGCCAGACATACTACATCTAGCACTATGTTACCTGAATAACTCACGACATATGAATATCACGCTACATATATAACTAGTTGCTTGAGTGCGTCTTAGAATACAACCACGATAACTCTGCGCCATTATGTTTATCGAAGGCATTACTTAACATCTTATTAACATATGATCGCTGTGTCTTCCAGAACTCTACCGCAGTGAGTTAAGTTGAGCATTGAAGTGTCTCTGCTAACACTCCGCCTGCTTCACATCTACATCTTTGTACTCTTTATAGTGAGTCACCACAGAAGACTGCAATAGCCCCATCTCCATTCATATCGATGTAGAGCGAGACTAAATCTGCTTTATCTCTCGACCACAACTAAATGAAGAAACTAGCACAGTTTGTTTCAACTGATGTGAATATAAAACTTTGGCCAAACTTTATACTGTCAGACACCTAGAGAAGTATCAAATTAGGAGGTTATCATTTTGAACTCTTTTAATTATTCCGATCATCTTATTTCTTACTTATAGGTAGGACCACCTCGAGGTATCCATCTCTTGCAACACTTCACGAAAAAACTACCGGTGAGCTAGTTATAGAGCCACGTGACCTCCTAACATCCTACTCCAATAATTATGTTAAGTATAACATACTCCAACAAATAGGTGACTAGTAGTAGATTAGTATAGGAACCTCATTTAGTATTAGCTGGTGAGTAAGTATATAAACTTAGAGATAATATAATAATAGGTAAATAATAATAATATATATATTAATAGTCTCTAGCAGTTCGTATAATACAAGTAAAACTCTCACTAAGGATTTCCTATTAGAAATGACCTAGCCCTAAGGCAACCCGTTGTAATGTGATATGATAAGTGGATTTACCATAATGAATAACATTTTTTTAGTTTATATGATATTCATTCAAGGCGCACCAAGAGAATGTTATCGTATTTGCAGGGTCAATACTACCGTTTCGAGCGGAGCAGAAACACGAGCGGTGCTCGTATATAGTCATAAAATTCAGAAAATATAGCGCTCTAACCTCCTAATGGTAGTTTCTTCCTAGACGTAGACAAGATACTTGTACTTTGTAGGAATGAGTTTGAATAGGAATGGCACTCTTGCCAAAAAAAAATCATTCAAGGTGTCTCCTCAAGCAAGATCTCGTCACCCCAATATACACACTTGATACATTCTTTTCAGACCTCCCAGCCTGCGTATGATATAGATAGTGCAGATTGCTCGTATGACATGAAACTCTTTAAACCCAATTGAAAAAGGCCCAATCTCATCTCTCTAGAAGAGCTCCATCAAACGAAGTTGTGTGTGTGCTAAGCCTCAAATGAAATCGAGTTGAGAATGAAGCGAGTTCGTTCGGTAGTCATCGGCAGTATCGAGATTTGGTATCTCTACCTCCTCACGTTCCTCGTACGTCCTCGCCTCAGTTGCACCTGCGCTCAGAGATCTGATTCATATGTGCTAATATGTAAGAATATAGTGAGTAGGAATATAAGACGTAACCCTGACATAGTTGAGAATACCGAGGTGCATGGTTGACATACAACATAAGATGCTAATATAAGAAAGCAGATGTAACACCGTCCGGAGGTCAGAGAACCACCATGGCATGCGACTGATGAGTCGGACTGCAATACCCAGAGGAGAATTTGTGGATAAGGAGATCGATTGCTTACGTAGCTGACACGTCGCCCCATCTAATCAAAGATGAAATATTCGTGTAGTAGTCTTGAGAAATACACTTCAGACAAATTATGCGCCGTGCGAGTGGGAGTCTGGAAGCAGCGCAGCGATGGTCAAGTCTGTTCGCAAGATAGAGGAAAGCCACCGCTCTTAGCATCCTGTCTAGTCAAACTATCGCCCAAGGCTAGCTGCTCACGTATGTATTGTACTCTCATATCGTGACAGGATCTTCTGACAACACACTTCTTAACGGCTCAAGTCTCTCCGACTTTACGTTATATCCCTCATGAGCGTGCTGTACAAACCATTCATCTTTAATCGCGTGTTGCCACAGACGAGGAAAGATCTATAACTCCGACCGTATGGTCTATGATCGCCTGTTCTGGAATTCAAGCGTCTAACTGGCGAACGAATAATACGTTTACACTGGTTTAAAGCCGATTTCACATGGATTTTCCGCTCGACTGCTGTTATCAAGGCGTGACGGGAGAAGGAAAGACAATATGCGTGATTCCAGATGGTCTAAGAAAGGTGGAGAGCTTAAAAGAAGTTTTCAAGAGTGCCTGGTCGCTTGACATATGCCATAAAGCATATCATTACCGTGTATGGCACGCGTGCACTGGGCATCTCCAAGCTCCCCTCCTTTGGAGTTCCTCCTTCTCTTTGATTACTTAGTGGTCTCATAAGCTTTCCAAGTCGCCCTCAGGTACTCGGTGTGGTTGATTGGAGCACTTCTTCTTCTTTTTCTGTCAATAGTGTGTTCCTCAGGTTCGGTCTTATCTCCTACTTCTATTCTTACTTTTCATTAATGGATCTTCTCACCCTGCCATCTAACTCTATCCATCATATGCCAGATGACTCGACCCTTCATTCTTCAAACTGCATTTCAATTCTGCCTCCTCTTTTACTTCTAAGAATTGCCTCTCGTCTTATCTTTCCGAATTCTATTCTCGCTGATCTGGATAGAATTTCCGATTGGGGATGTCTCAAACCTGTGAAATTCAATTCTTTCAAAACTCAACTCTACAATCTCCCTCTCTAGAAACACTTCTAACTTTGCTAATTTTCGACGGTTCTCGTCGTCTCTCTGTTGACAATGATAAACGATCCTTGCCTTAACATAAACAAAAAATGTCTGGAAAACCTCACATCACAACGGTTGCGTAGGCGCGGCCTTCAAAGAAACTGGGAAGTTCTGTTTAGACTGCGAGACTTTTTTTCCTGTTCTCAGTTACTCCAGTATACAAGGGTCTCATCCGCCCCTGTATGGAGTACTGTTCTCATATCCTGGGGGGGGGGCACTGTGTTTTGCCCGGCTTTTGGACAGGGTGGGTCAAAAGCCAAAAGGCTTATAAACTGTCCTGTACTTTCCAGTTCACTTGACCCTCTATCTTTGCGGAGCGATGTTGGTACTTTATCTCTTTTCTATAGGTACCACAGCGGCAGGTGTTCGGGAACTTACCACTCGGTACCACCACCTTTACGATTAGCCCTTAGCATAGGGTGCGTGTGTCTGCGCACGAGTTTGTGTTGATCTTGGTCAGCGCACGAGTTTTGCTGCGGTGCTTCCTTCTTTCCTGCCACCTCTGTTCTTGGAATTCTCTTCATCTTCTGTGTTTCCATGCTATTTATTATCTCTCCTCACTTTAAAGCCTGCGGATGAAACTTTGGTGTGCAACACCCCCTCCCTGAATAGGGCTCTGCCCGTGAGTGGTGGTGACAACTGTAAAAAAAAAAAAAAAAAAAAAAAAAAAAAAAAAAAATTTTGTCCCAAAAGTAAGTTACTGAATCTCATCATAATTATGTTTGTGCTTTGCCTAAAATTAAAAATTATCTCCTTCAAAGTAAAAGTATTACCCTTACGAGGTTACACAGCGGTTCCAATGTTCCTTCCATTGTTCATAGCACATTACCGCGAAGTCTTTTCCAGAAGTGTGTTTATTCACGTGTTACAGTATTTTTTATGTTTTCCATCGTACCAAAATAATGACCCTACAACTTCATTTTCAACTTAGGGAAGAGGTAGAAATCGCACGGAGCTAGATCTGGGCCGTATGGAGGATGTGGAAGTCCTTGAATGTTTTTCTTCACCAGAAATTCCATAATTGAGAGCTCAGTGCGAGATGGGGCGTTATATATATATATATATATATATATATATATATATATATATATATATATTATATATATATTTATTATATTATATATATAATATATATAATATATATATATATATTATATTATTGATATATATATATATATTAATATATATATATATTTTATATATATATATATTATATAAAATATATATATATATATATATATATATATATATATATATATATATATATATATATATATATATATTTTATTTTATATATATATATAAACTGCCTTTACAAGAAACAATTGTGTCATCTACTCAATGAATGAACTAGTTCTTAAAAATAGGAAAGCATCTGCCAGTTCCTCCTTCATTTTCCTCTTAGGTCTGATTTATAATGCTAAACGCAGAAAAAAGCCGTTCAAACGCTAACTTGCTTTGAATGTAGATCATTAACAGCAATTGCCGCTTCTTGTACAATGTCTTGATACTTATCGATGGTCTTAATTTAAGCTTCTAAGTTATATCCATTTTTTCAATTCTTTCGTGCAGCAGAGAAACTTTAAAGTTATGCGGAATATGTGTACAAGGGATGAGAAAAAAACGCTTGACCTTTTTCTGAACCGGTCGAAGCTTTCGACTAAACTCTTTCAATATCTAGAAGCTTTTCATACCATCTTCTGAGCTTCTGAAATGACTTGAGATGAGAAGGTAATAATTGGAAAGTTGTAGTTTCATCACTTACAATTATGTTCAGATGTATTCTTTTCTCTTGACTTTCTGCAACCTTTAATACAATGGTCACGTTCACAAAGTGCAGATTAGCTTTTCGTTGTTGATCTCATTTAAGCTTACCCTGTAGATAGGAATTAATATAAACAGCTGCTAGTAAAGAATACCATTGTTCAATGAGAGAAATTTCTCTTCGATCCTGGAGTTTTTATTTCTTCAGTATCTTAAATATAGATGTATTAAGGTTGGTTGAATTCCATTAGAATATAATCCAAATTGAAACATAAGGTGCAGGTTAAAAAACATTTCGAAGTTTGCAATTTGCTTTTGTATGTGAAGCGCAAGTGAGTTTGAAATCTTGTTTTGAAGCGATTTGAAGTCACTCACAGAGTCACATTTCATAACTTATCTTTGTCAGCTCAAATTTTCTGATTCCAACTCTACTATCTTGGAAGTTACTCCGAAATTTTCCGACTCCGACTCGACTCCAGACTCCGACCTCTTGAAAAATTACCGACTCCGAGCCGACTCCGACTCCACCCTCTTCAAAATTACCGACTCGACTCACTCCACCCTTTTCAAAATTGCCGCCTCGACTCCGACTCCGACTCGACTCCACCCTCTTTCAAAACTACCGACTCCCGACTCCGCGACTCCGACTCCGACTCCGACTCCACAACCCTGCTTGTAGCAGACTTTTAAGTTAATAAAAGCTAAAGTAAACTCTTACTTTTCTTCTTATTAAATAGCTCAATTTTATTAATTTAATGTCTAACTCTACTACTCAAGGAATTCAAAGCCTTAAACCAGAAAAATTGGATATTTCTCCTACGGCTTTTGAGACTTCTCGTATTGGATGTTCGTCTTTTCAAAATTTAAGGCCTCCATTAAAGGAAATAACGATGTTTATCTCGGAGCTCTAGCAAATTGATTGTCAGCTGAGAACTTCGAAATCATCTGCGAGTGTGAAGATTATGAAGAGGCTATAAACAAGTTAAAAAGAGCTTCATTAAGCCTACAAGTGAAATTGTAGCAAGACACAGGATGGTGATAAGAACGCAGAGAACTAATGAATCTATCGATGAGTTCTTATTCTCCTTTCAGGCACTTAGTGTAGACTGTAATTTCAAAGAAGTTAATGCTGAAGTTTATCGTAATGAATACATACGTTATTCTTTCATTTCCGGACTATCTAGCTCATTAATACGCACAAGGCTCTTGGAGAATAAAATTATAACTTTAAATGAAGCTGTTGAAAAACCGAGAACTTTAGAATTAACGTCTAAAGATGCAAAGACTTTTGAAGCTAGATTAAATGGATACGAAAACGAAAATTTCGATAAAGTGGCGACGGTTCATTCTTCTTATTCCGATAATGATAAAAAACCTATTGAGAATATAGATCAGGATCATTTGGCATTAGTTAGTCAGAATAAAAATCAGAGATGTTCATTTTGTGGAAACTTATCGCACGAAAGGTCTAGCTGTCCCGCTCGTGATTGTGTATGTTTTAAATGTCAAAAAATAGGTCATTTCTCAAAGGTATGTAGAAATAGCAAAAATGTTAACATTAATGCATCCATACTTAAAGAAAGTCTTTCACTGGTACTAGGTTCTCTAAAGAGATAGGTCATCTATTGAAGTTTTGCTGAACGGAAAGGTTGTGGAAGGTTTCATAGATACAGGAAGTTCTGCAAATTTTATTGATAATTCTTAGTTGCAAAGTTAAAATTACCTATGATAGGGATGAGATGTCAAATATCTATGGCGTCAACAAGTATGTGGACAGAAATAAAAAACTGTTGTATGTTAAGCCTGAAAGTTAATGGAAAACTATATAATAATGTAAAATTTCTGGTTCTTCCTAATTGTTGTGCCGACGTGATCTTAGGTATTCCTTTTCTTAATTTACAAGGTTCGGTTAAAATGAAATTTGGCAGATCGTACAAAGAGTTAACTGTGGGGTAAAGAAAACCTGAAGTTAGTTCTTTAGCAGCACTAAGAATAGACCCGCCTCGAGTATTTTCAAACTTGTCACCTGAGTGTAAAGTGTAAACCTATAACGACAAAATCACGTAAGTTCAAAACTTCTGATTTGGATTTTATTAAATCGGAAGTAGATAGGGTGCTTAGAGAAGATATAATTAAGAGTAGTAACTCCCCTTGGAAGGCTCAAGTGCATGTTGTTAAAAATAAAACTAAGAAGAGACTGGTAGTGGATTATTCAGAAACTATAAATAGGTTTACCTATTTGGATGCTTATCCATTACCGAATCTAGAGGATTTGGTTAACAAAATTTCTTGTTATAACTATTTTAGTACTTTGGACTTGAGAAGTGCTTACCATTGTGTCCCTCTTCACTCTGATGACAAAGTTTATACTGCATTTGAAGCGAATGGCGAGTTATTTCAGTTTAAAAGATTGAGTTTTTGATTGATTGCAAATGGAGTATCATGTTTCCAGAGAGTTATGAACTCAATTATTAATCAAAACGGTCTTAAAGATTGCTTCGCTTACTTGGATGATGTTACAGTTTGCGGTAAGAATAAAGAGGAGCACGACCTGAATTTTGCCCAAGTTCTTGAAGATGGCTCATCAGTAAAATATGACCCTTAACGAAGATAAATGTATTTTTGCGAAAGAAACTATTTGTGTTTTGGGGTATGAAATTCGAGCAGGGGAACTAAGACCTGACCCTTCAAGATTGAATTCTCTTAAGGAAATGCCAATCCCATGTAGCAAAAAATCGTTATCCAGATTAATAGGTTTGTTTGCGTGCTATTCTCAATGGGTTCCTCAATTTTCTCAACGAATAAGGCCTTTAATAGAAACTAATATTCCGTTGAATGCATCGGCCCAAGAAGCTATTAAAGATCTCAAAGATGCTATATGCAACGCTGTTAAAGGGAGTATGACGAAAACGAGCCGTTTAGCGTAGAAACTGACGCCTCGGAATCAGCTATTGTGGCAACTTTAAGTCAAAATGGCAGACCTGTTGCCTTCTTTTCGAGAACTATAAATTCATCTGAAAGGAAGCATTGTGCTGTTGAAAAGGAGGCTTATGCTAAAATAGAGGCTATTCGTACTTGGCGTCATTAATTATTGGGGAAAACTTTTACTCTTATAACTGATCAAAAATCGGTTTCGTTTGTTTGATAATATTAGTAAAAAGGGTAAAATTAAATATGAGAAAATTGTTAGGTGGAAGTTAGAATTGATGCCTTATAAATTCGAGATAGTTCATCGTGCTGGGTCATTAAATGCTGCTGCCGACGCCTTATCTAGAATTTACTGATCTGCAGTAAATGATGATAATTTAATGGAATTTCATAATTGGTTATGTCATCCGCGAGTAATTCGCCTGATGCACTTGGTTCGTTCGAGAAATTTGCTTTACTCAGTGGAAGGTGTTAAGAGGATTCTTGCCAAATGTAGAACGTGTCGCATATTAAAACCAAAATTTTATATTCCAGATCACCAAGAGCTTATACGAGCCTTACGTCTATTTGATAGAATTAGTATGGATTACAAAGGACCGCTCCCTTCGGTATCAAAAAATAGATATTTGTTGATCGTTGTGGATAAATTTTCTCGGTTTCCCTTTGCGTTTCCTTGTTCAGATATGTCTGCTTCTACTGTTATTAATTGCTTAATTAAACTATTCTCTGTTTTTGGATTTCCTGGATTTGTTCATTCGGATCGGGGTAGTTCATTCATGTCTTCGGAAGTAAAGGATTTTTTGTATTCAAAAGGAATGAATACTAGTAGGACTACTCCGTATCATGCTATGGGAAATGGTCAATGTGAACGTTATGTGGGAATAATCTGGAAAACTGTTACATGGCTTTGGAATCAAAAAGGCTTCAAGTCAGTGTATGGGAGGAAGTACTGGATGATGCTCTTTATTCATTGCGTTCCTTATTATGTACCTCGACAAACAGTACTCCGCACGAACGTTTGTTTAACTTTCCAAGAAAAACAGCTTCTGGTCAATCATTACCAACTTGGTTGTTGTCGCCTGGTAAGGTACTTTTAAAAAGGTTTGTTCGGCGTCAAGATGAACCTCTGGTACAGGAGGTGGAACTATTGAAATCGAACTCTAGTTATGCTCACGTTCGTTTTCCAAATGGTAGAGAAGACACTGTATTTCTTAGGGATCTAGCACCGGCAGAAGAAACAAATCTGGAAGGTAACCTGTAAATTATAGGTGGGGGGGGGAAGATTGTAATATATATGTAATATAAATGTAGCTTCACAATGTGACTATTTAGTTTGTAATTATTGTTATTGCTTTAGTGTTATTCGGTTTGGAATCGAGCTAAAGGAAAGTTGTGATTGTGAATATATATTCTTAATAAAATCAAAGAAAAACTTTTTTCACTAACCTTTCATTTTTGTCTTTAACTTCAAATTAGCAAAGTTTTTCAGCATAATATTATGTTAAAACTGATGCCATGGTTCATTATATATATAAATTATATATATATATATATATATATATATAGATATAATATATATATATATATATATATATATAAAATATATATATATATATTATATATCATATATAATATATATATATATATATAATTTGAAAAAAATATTTTATTTTTCTAATTACGAAGGGTTCGGTGAATGCACTTATGAAACTTGCAGGGTTCGGGACCTTCAAAAAGGTTGAGAACCACTGTGCTAGAGTCTTTCATTTAATGCGACATTTAAAACGCTCTCATGCAGACATTGCTGCAATTGTTAAAAAGAAAGGTGAGGCAAAAGCTGCTCAGGATAAACCTTAAACTTCAAAAACTCAGACTAAAGTGGATACTTTTTTCAGTAATCGAAAACTTGTTCTGTCTATGTCAAGAGAAAAGTTAAAAAAAAAAAACAATTGATTATAAAGATTGTTAAAGATAGTGTCCCATTATTATTTTTTTTTTTTTGCAAGACCAGGATTTAAAGGACTGTGTGGAGACATGGCTTCGAAACTGGAAGTCTCTTTAGACGGGGAAAATTTTCGTAAAATAGTTCTAGAACAACCGGATAAGCCAAAAATAAGCTTAAAAATTACTTAAAGGGACGCTTGGTGCATTTAAAAATTGATGTTTGTACAAGGGCAAAGGTTAATTATTTTGCTTTTAATATTAGATATGTGGACGAAGACAATAGCAATATTACTAAAACGTTAGCAGTAAGAGATAACAAACCGCAACATTTTGCGAATATATCCAACTAGTTGTTGACGTTTTAAAATAATTCGAAATTAATAAGAGGCGAGTAATTAGTTTAGTTAAGAATAATGCACAAACATGATCAGTACGATTGAAAAATTAAATAAGGACGATGAGGAACAGGAAATTGGTCAATGTGATACTGATTTCATTGAGTGTCAAAAGTCCTCAAAACGAAGAAGAAAAAGTTGATTTTTAGAACGAACTTGATAAAACTATGAAAAGACTATGTTCCGATAACGTTAACATTGCACACATGAGGTATGAAGTTCACATTTTACAGTTAGCAGTGAGTGATGATTTCCCCACTACTCAAACAGCAAATCTTATAAGCAATGCCAGACAAATAGCAAGAGCAACATATATCCCAAAATTAATGGAAATTTTAAGGCGTCAAGCTGGAAAAGTGCCAATCTTAAATCAAGAAACAAGAACGGGAATTACATATTTTATGATCTAAA
>JABUQX010005321.1:20000-22500 GCA_015478945.1 Trachelipus rathkii | reverse complement strand
TCAATAATAAATATATAAAATTTTAAATTTTTTTATTTTCTTCTTAATTTTAATTTTAATATGCTTTAATTCAAAAAATAGTCTTATTGTATATTCTTCTTATATATATATATATATATATAAAGAGTATAGTTATATATATATATATATATATATATATATATATATATATATATATATATATATATATATTTATATATATATATATATATATATATATATTATAGTAGATATATATATATATATATATTTAAATATATATATATATATATATATATATATATATATATATATATATTATAGGTGGTTAAACATATGTTGATAAATTAATTATTGCGTTGTGATCATTGTAGCATAATTTTTTTAAAAATATATCGACACTATATTTATATAAAGAATGTAGTATTTGAAAAATTTGGCGTTTTTAAAATTATTTATAACAAAAATCACAATAATAATAATAATAATAATAATAATAATAATAATAATAATAATAATAATAATAATAATAATAATAATAATAATAATAATAATAATAATAATAATAATAATAATAATACACTAAATTTGTAATAATAATAATAATAATAATACACTTGAATGTGTATAATTTTTACTTGTTGCTATATCTCGCGTGTATAATAAGCATTTACCGAAGTTTTTACATATGTAGCTTTCACATAGTTTTTGTCATAATCTTTACCGTAGCTTTTGCATAGCTTTCATCATAGCTTTTACTGAAGCTTTTACATAGCTTTTACAGAAATTTTTGCCTAGCTTTTGTCATAGCTTATACATTAGCTTCTATCATTGCTTTTACCTCAGAGTAGGTCAAGCTTTTACTGTAGCTTTTACCTGATATAGGCATCAACTTTTACAACAGCTATTGCCAATCTTTTACTATAGCTTTTACTTGGTATAGGTTGCAGTCTTTACTAAAGTTTTTATCAATCTTTTACGGTTTTTAAAAATCTTTTGCTATAGCTCACCTCGTATAGGTATCAGCTTTTACTACAGTTCTTACCAAGATTTTATTATAGCTTTTACCTCGTATAGATATCAGCTTTTACTACCTCTTTTACCAAACCTTTATCACTGCTGTACATCTTTGCGTGTGTACTGGCCTTTACCACTATTTTGCATCTTCGTGTATGCACAAACTTTTACCACTACTTTACATCTTCATGTGTCTACAGGTTTTTATCACTACTGTACTTCATGTGCGAACAGACTTTTATTTATACTGCTACTGTACATCGTGTGTGTACAATCATTAACTACTACTGTGCATCTTCGTATATGTACAGTCTTCTCCCACAGCTATACAACTTTTATTTATACTGCGAACAGACTTTTATTTATACTGCTACTGTACATCGTGTGTGTACAATCATTAACTACTACTGTGCATCTTCGTATATGTACAGTCTTCTCCCACAGCTATACAACTTCGTGTTTGTACAGGTTTTTACATTGTTGTATACTTTCGTGTATGTACATACTTTTACCACTGTTGTGCACTTTCGTATGTGTACGTGCTTTTACTTAATAAAAGTTTATATTTTTATATTTGTTCATACTTTTATCACTGTTGTACACTTTCGTGTGGATATATACTTTTACCACTGTGTAGATTATAATTTACTTTGAACTTTTGGATATAAACGACTTTCATTTTATTTATTTTTAACATCATCTGTAGTAAACGTCATTTGTTTGTATCGAAGGTTATTTGTTTTAAAGGTCATCTATTTATAGACATCAGTTAGTTTAAATGACATTTATTTTATAAACGTCATTTGCTTATTGATCTGACTTTCAAACCAAGTCAGATTTCCCTTGATTTTTTACTTATATTTTTTGAAGGTGACTTTTATTTAATTTCATTAAATAATAATTGTCACCTTAGGTGTGGACACGAATTTAGAGTTTACTTCACATTCACTACTTTTACTATCTACTCGTAAATTCTGTTGTTGAAACCTTTTATTCAAACAACATCAATAAAAAAAAAAACTTTTTTTCCTGATTTTCCCTCGCACCTTTTACTTACTCCATCTAATATTCAGCCGTCGTTTCAATTCAGAGTAATTCTCTCCTCATGTATGATGACGTTCAGGGCATTGACGGTACTGTTTAAATCATAATTTAATTATGGTTTTATAAATATAGCATATTTAAACGTGTATTCTTCAAACATATCATAGTAGATTGTGCATGTGTTTATAAAATCTTGGGTTTACGTATGATTTAAACATAGGACCGCCTTTGTGCTAGGGCAAGGAGTGACTATAACAAAAATTTGAAAGTTTTGTTATTTTTAAAGGTGAAATTATTACTCCAAGGGTGCATTCACCCATATTTTATCAAAATATGTGTATACCGTCTTTGATTATTAAAAGGAGATCGATACTTTAATAATCCTTGGTTGCTCTATAACCGTTCTTTAGTGCGGTTAAGTACGCGACCTTCCTTGCATACTTTTAACAGCAACTTTACG
>JABUQX010005321.1:10000-12500 GCA_015478945.1 Trachelipus rathkii | reverse complement strand
CAGAAATGGATTAAGTTTGGAATAAGAAAACTGTAAACCGAGAGAGTGTTACTGTGTACCACCTACTTTAAATTGCAGTAATTTTGAACATTTCTCCTGGATCTTCAACATCAAAAGAATTTCTTTTAAAAAAATAACGTATAGAGAGTCAATTTGTCTTAGGGATTTCAAATGAACACCGATGCCAGATAAGTCCACGTTCCCATGTGCTTAGTGTTGTGGTGAAAACGCTAAGCAATGAAAGCCATGTCCCCAGCAAACTTAAGAGACATTTTGCTACGAAAGCACCCAGATGTATCCCAGAAACCCGGCTAATATTTTTCAAAGCTATACGAAAACCAAGAGAAAGTCTGTGTAATAGAAGTGAAATGAGATTGTACCACAATGACGCTGCTCTCGAAGCCTTCATTTAAAGTTGCCCGGAACTGCCCTTCGTCCAAGAATAGAAACCTGCAATACAACTGGAATGGAGGATATCGTTATCCGGCCGTGCAAAATTATCGAAAACCAACTTGGGCAAGATGCGAGAGATCAAATTCAAAGGTTCCTCTCTCGAAATCAATGCTATTCAGCAGTAAAAGAATATCTGAGAATGTCTTAAATATAAATAGAACATGTCAATAGATAAAATAAAAACTCGCCATAAATTTTGCTTTACAAATAGATGAAAGTACTGATATTACTGCCAAAAATCAACTTCTTGGATTCTGTATATTTATTGACGGTAAATATATCGTGGAGCAGTTTTTGTTTTGCAAAGAGTTGAAACAACCAGTACCGGCGCCGATATTTTCGCTTCTGTCTTTCCATATTTCAATATCCATCGGGCTTTCACATGGAACAACTGTTGTGCGGAACTATGTACGATGGTGCAGCCCATCAGACAGAAAAGTATAAATGTTTATTGTGCGCACCTTTACAGTTGGTGAGTCAGGTCACTTCCGAGTTATGAAAACACACGCTAGCTTTGTGAAGGTTCTTGAAACACTACTTCGCTAGTTACAGTACATAATCTACAAATACGCAATATATATATAGTATGGAAAAATTGTGGTGAGCAGTTCGCTGAAGTTATAAATCAGGTTGTGAAGAAGATGATATATTACATTAAATCGCGACCATTGAAGTGTAGACTCTTTGAAAAAATATGCTGTATAATGGATGCACGCATATTATCTCTTTTTATTACATACAGAAGTAAGATGGTTATCTCGTGGTATAGTACTGAACCCCGTTCAACAACTCATAAGAAGAACTAAAAGTCTTTTGAGAAAGAAACATAATGCATTTTCTAGGTTGCTTGCAAAATGATGAGTTTTTTACAGCTGCATATGTGTCAATATATTTTAGTACAACTAAAGAATTAAATACTTCATTGCAGGGACGACTAGAAACAATAATTTCTTCACAATAAAATGAAAGGTTTCATAAGAAAGGTAGCTTCTTGGAATCTGCAATTGAGAAAAGTGATTTTTCAAAATTTCAATCCTTTAAAATTTCGGAAAGTAATGAAGATTGAAAGCTTATATTGTTCATCAAACCATTTATCAAAATCTGCAAGATGCAGTAGATAGATGCTTTTCCTTCTCTTTTCGCTTAAGGTAATCTTTGTTCCCAATTCACATGACAGAATTGCTGGGAAGAACTCAGATTTTACAGCTACTGAAAGAGACGGAAAAAATTTTTTTTTTAATGATCTTCTGCGGCTGATTCTTTACTGAAAATTAAACTTAAGACTGACTTATCAGCGGCTGCATTTTTGGCTTAGCATAGCAAAAGAGTAATCCTATAACCTAGTAGAAAAAGCCGCAAGTTTCCTTTTGCCATTTCCAACATCATTGTCTTGTGGAACAAGCTTTCTCTGCAATGGTCACAATAAATGCCAAAACAAGAAATAGATTGTTGCATCTTGAGGAAAATATGCGTGTTGCGTTATCAAGCATCAGACCTAACATACAATTTGTGCTCCAAGCATCAATCACCAAATTTCCCATTTAATATTGTTAATAGATTCTAAACCTGCAACTCCAGCTTTTCAATTTTAAACAGTATGTTTATATTTTAAATTCTAAAATCTAATTATATTATTATTATGATTGATTATTATTATTATTATCTATATTATTATTATTTATTATTATTACTTATTATTAATTAATATATTATTATATTATTATTATTATTATTAATATATTATTATATTACTTGTAAACAATGTGCCTCAAAAATTCCATACAACATCCTTAAATAGGTGTGGTGATTACAAAAAGATTGGAATCACTGTACTAGAGTATTCAATACATGTACAGTAGTGTTCTAATATATGTCTATTGCACAACTTCCAATCTTTAAAGACAGAAAATTATGGAAATAGTTCGGAGTTAGATATAGTGAAATAATTAAATAGCAGGTTTCCCAGATATCTGCGTTCCTGAGACCAGAAGCAGTAGTTTAAAATGAGGGTAGTGATTGGTATTATATTATATACTTGATATATTAT
>JABUQX010005321.1:0-5000 GCA_015478945.1 Trachelipus rathkii | reverse complement strand
TGTACTTTCATTTTTCTCTTCATTTGCTTCTCTTCTTCTACACCACACGACCCCAAATGCGTTCCATTTTCCTCCGTTTTATCAATTCTCTCAACCACATAACACACTCCTTAAGAATTGTCGCATGATGAACAGATTTTGTACTTTAGATTCTACACCTCTTATTCCGACCAAATAGTTTCACTGCTATACTTATATCTCAGGTACAATATACCCTCAATTGTAGAAAGGTGGGTCTTATCGCGATTAGAGTTTTCGCCATAATTTATCGCGGTAACGATATCGGGTTTTCTGTTATCCGATAAAATCTTTTATCAATTTTATCGGTAAATCAAGGCGATACTTTTTGTCGAAAAGTAGCGATAACGATATCTTATTTTTGCTTCCAGTTGATATTGTACAGGGGCAAGACATGTGCCACCAACAATCGTATCATGCGCATGTACGTTAGCTCAGCTTCAGTCTCTCACTAGCTGTCAGGTAGGAAGGCGTTAGTTGATCTTGCGCGCTCCCGGTTTACGCGTTTATTAGCTTTTTGAACACTTAACTTATGTGTAATTTTCTAATTAACTCTTTTCTAACCTTATCTAAAGTCTTCAACAGTAATAATTTTTAATATTAATTTAGTAGTGCAAGCAGCTGCAGAAGCTAGTGCTTACTATTGAGTACTATTGAATCGTGATGACATCCAAAGAATTGCCCGGCAATCAAAGCCGAAAGACTATCAGCGAAGTCTATTCTGAGGCTGAGCTAACTGGAGGTAATGAACCTCAGCACCCTGGCCTTCCTTGAAAAGTGGGGTGATGTGCAGGAAGACAGTTGCGACAGCTACATTTTGAGACGTTATTGCAATGCTTCATTTCGTTTTGCTTTTTAGCTAATGCCTCTATTTTAAAACTAATTAATTAAATAATAATATTTCTCTTTCAATTATCAGGTCATGTCACCAGTCGCCGCTGTACTGGATCAGATCCAAGGGGAATGGAAGTGCTGCCTGATCCCCACCCTCATTGTGACCAAAAAGAAGTTGGTCGACTTGAAGACCAACGTTAATCTGCCGTTCTGCGAGCTCCTGGTCAACACCCTCCTTGCTGCCATAGACAGGAGGTTCGCCAGCACCTTTGAGGATGAGGAGTGCCTCTGCCACCCTAAGTTCCCCTGATGTGGATAAGGACTTTTGATGAAACAATGGCCGAAAGGTTTAGCAGTCAAGCCCTGAGTAGTAACAAGTACCGATAAAAAAGTTGACCACCCCCCGAAAAGGGTTAAGCCAGGCAGGTACCTAGGTATAATTTTAGGTATGTGGACGTATTCACGTAAGTACTGACGTACATATGTTTCAAAAGAACAACGTATGACGTCCCTGTACGTAAAGGGTCGAAGACCTTGCGCGTAACATTACTCGTGCTCACGTCTGTGCATGAGCGTTTTTTGTCTGCCTGTCCTCTTTACCCTCGCCCCCTCCCTCACCCCATGCGCACCTGCCACTCACCGCTGCCGTGACTTGGTTTGCGCTTCACACTCTCGCCCACCTCACCCCTGCCCCGAGCCACTCACCACTGCTTGGCCTTTATCTCCCCCGCTCACCAGTACCACACACCACTCGGTTGCTTTGGCTGCCTTGCTCTTTCCCCCACTCTCGAGTCACTTTTCCCTCACTCCCGCCTTGCCTTGCCTGCTGCCTTGGTCTTTCGGGTTGGATTCTTTTCCCACCATCCCCTTTCCTCTTGCTTTTCCTCCGATTCCACTGTGGAGACAACGCGATCAAAAAGGGAACAGCCCCCCACACGACACCCCGGCCGCTGGGTCGGGTGGTTACGTGTTGTTACTGTCATCTATATTGCTGGCTCAAGAGCACCATACATTCGCTTTAAAGAATAAAACGCTACCTTATAATAACCTGGGGTAGATTCGAACGTATTTACATTTACAATGCTTGTGCTTTTATCTTGAATCTATATATATATTATATATAATTATTAATTATATAATCTTATTATTTTAATTATTATTATTATACATACACTTATTCCGCTTAGAGCGAGGTAGTGGACGTGCAGCTAATTACAATATTTCCTTCATGCTCGCCCTCACGGCATCCTCCTCCATTCCATTCTATCTCTCGCCAACACCGCTACTTTCCTCCTACCCTTCATCCTCTCTCTTCCAGCATTTCCTTTATTTCATCCATCCACCTTCTTCTTGGTTTCCCCCTCCTCTCCTTTCTATCCCCTCCGCCTCCCAATCCTCCTAACCCCTCTGCTCCCCATTCTCTCTCCAGATGTCCAAAACCCCCATCGCCCCCTAACATTCCCTACTCGCTCCTCTCACCAAACCATTCTCCAATCACATCTCTCTTTATTACCCATTCCTAATCCCTCTCTCTTTTATCTAACCGCCAACAACCGCTCTCACCACCCTTTCAATCTCAAAACACTTCCCACATTCCTTCTTGGACCTACATGTCACCTCCCATGTTTCCACCCCATATAGCCCGCTGGAACATCAAATTTTTTCAAACATACTTATCTTAAGTTTATGTGCGATAAATCCCCCCCTTCCATAATTCCCTCAGACCACTCAATGCTCTCATTCCTTCTCCTTCTCTGTGATCTATCTCTTCCTCATCCCTCCCCTCCTTACCTCAAATCCATCCAAATATCTGAAAACCTACTTCTCTAATACTACACCTCTACTCTATCTCTAACCCATCCCCTCATCTGATCCTCCCTGCCTAACAAACACTAACACTTTAACTCTTACCTGGATTTATCCTAAGACCCTTCTGTCCACACACTCTCCAACTCCTTCACCAAATACTACAGCCCTTCTGAATCCTTCGCCACCAAGGTAGTATCATCCGAAAATCATCATGTTCACTTCCCATCTATCACCCCTATCTATCAATTCCACCCCTCTCCCTCCCTCATCATTCCTCCTCTGCAAACACTCTCCATAAATAAGTTGAAACAGTCCACGGTGACATTACACTCCCTGTCTCAACCCTTCCTCCACTCCAAACACTCAACTCGTCCCTCCTAAACTCCACACACATTCTGCTATCCTATAAAAGGCCCTAAACCTTTACCTAACTTTAACCCCTAACTCCCATCGTTCCTCCAGCACCCCCATAAATCCCGCCCTCTTCACTCTATCATATGCTTTCTCGAAGATTTAAAAAACACCCATACACTTTCCCTTTCCTTTCTATACCTTTCTCCACAAGCCATCTTCATCGTGAATACCTGATCCACACACCCCCTTCCCATTTCTTACCGTTTCTTGTTTCTCCCCCATCTCTCTTCCGTTAAATCTCTCCCCCTCTCATCTTTGGATTTCCTCCTACACTTTCCCTACTACACTCAAAAGACAAATACCTCTATAATTACCACACTCCATCCTATCCCCTTTCCCTTATACAGGGGAACCAGGAACCAAACAACCATCCTCCCAATCCTGTGGAACCTCTTCCTTCCTCCAACAAAAATTATATAACCTGTACAGCCATTCCTCCACCCCTCTGCCCCCCATCTGTAACATTTCCATACGCACACCATCTAGACCTGTGGACTTTCCTTTTCTTCCTTAGTTAACGCCCTAATAATTTCTTCCATTTGAATTTCCATATCTCCTTCGTCCCTCTTCACCCCTCATCCCCACCTCTTGTAAAATCCTCCTCATCTCACCTACCCATTCCATCCAGTCTTCCGATAAAATATTCTGTCAGTAAGCTTTTTCTAACACTTCCTCCCTCCTATCCATTTCTAAATCCTCATGTCTAAAACTTTTATTTTGCTTCCCGTCTTATTATTTCCCTTTTTATTTATAACATTCTCCAGAATAGTCTTGCTCCCTGCTATCACAATTCTTTGTCACCTTCTATATTATTCATTGTTTGCATTTCTCTTCGCCCTTTCCACCGCCCTCTTTGCTTCTCACTCAAACCCCTCTACTAATCCTCCCAGCTTTTCCCTCTCGCTATTGCCCAACCATTCAACATGAGACCTCTTTTTTCTTTTTTTCACCAACTCTTCACCTCCTCCCATGCCAACCATTCATTTCCTCTCCTTCTACTTGCTCCCACCTTTTTTCCTCCGCACATACCCTTCTGGCCTCTTCACGAATTGTCTCTTTAAATCTCTTCCAATCCTCCTCCATTCCTAATTTCCGTCCCTCTCACGTCCCTCCACTCATCCTCTCATACCCCTCCTAACTCGTTCTTCAGCACAATGTCTCATCTAATTTTTCCACCTTTACGACTTCTATTTTCCTCTTTTTTTCTCTTTCTCTAACCGTACTCTCTCCCCCCTACCCTTTAACTAGCCAACCAAAAATAGTGATCAGAATAACCCCTACCTGCCCCTCCTGAAACATTTACATTAGTAAACTGCCCTCTATCCTATCTATTATACACACATAATCCAGTAACCCTCCCCTTATCTCCTCTTCCATGTATACGTATGGATTTCACTTTTCCTGAATTCAAGTATTCCCCAACTATCGATCTTTCTTATCAACCCAAAAGCTAAAACATATCTAATGATCCCACCTCTGGTTACCCCATAATGACCTATAATTTTCCGTCCTCTCTCTCTCTTCCCACTCTGCATTCAATCTCCTAAATAAACAAATTATCATTACGCTCCGTAAAAACTTTCCCAACATTCTCATCAACTATCTACTTTCCAAAATTTTTCGTCTCCTCCTCCTCGCTCCATTCTTGAACTGGTGCATACGCGCAGATTAAAACCCACATTCCCCACCAAATCACTTAACCCACATTTTCTGAATTCACGCTATGCAGCAAACTACTTTACTTATCCCACACCTCTTCTCCTTTCATAAGCTATCTGACCCCTTCCCCCTCACCTCTCTCCCCTCGTTTCTACCGCTGCTCCCCGTCAACACATGTGCACCCGAAATCATAACCCTTTAAATTTCCAAAGACCAATCCTCCTTCTATCCTTCCAGCTGTTGTTCTGTCATCCCTACACATGCCA
>JABUQX010005320.1:25000-28132 GCA_015478945.1 Trachelipus rathkii | reverse complement strand
GGGACTTGCGATCAGCGCCCGAAGATTTTGATGCGAGATGACGTAACAGGTCTAGGGCGCGATGACAAGTTGTTTTTAGATGTTTA
Source organism: Trachelipus rathkii (assembly GCA_015478945.1). Lineage (NCBI taxonomy): Eukaryota > Metazoa > Arthropoda > Malacostraca > Isopoda > Trachelipodidae > Trachelipus > Trachelipus rathkii. The sequence continues at coordinate 28,046 of JABUQX010005320.1, read as the reverse complement.
ATATGTGGGGCATATGTTAGGTGGTCATCTAGGATGAGCCCTAGAATTTGACCTGTGAGTTACAGGAATGGGCGACCATATAAGGTAGTTCGCTGGGAAAGAGTGGCAAGTCTTCGATTCCCTTTTTCTTGAAAAGCACTGCTGAGGTTTGGTGGAGAAAAATGGGAAGCATGGGAGTTACCCCCATTGTGAAATATTCTCAATAGCTATTGAAGTTGGCGGTTCGAGAAAAGGCAAGCTTGGCACCGGCTAATATAACAACAAGCGTCATCAACGTAGAGAGAAAAATTGACCGTCGCTGGGATAGAAGTAACGATATCATTAAATCCGAGACCAAATAGTAGTACACTTAGAACACTACCCTGCGGAACGCCTTCATCCAAAGTAAAGTGGCGTGACAGAATAGAAGAGCACCGAACTTGGATGGATCTGTTGACAAAAGACATTTAATGAAAAGAGGGAGTTGTCCGCGGAAACTGAGCGAATGGAGTTTAAGGAGAATCCCAGTTCTCCACGTTGTGTCATAAGCTTTTTCAAGGTCAAAGAAGACACAAGAACCATCCCACCAGTTGAGAAGGCTTCCCGGATGTCATGGTCTAGTTTTAACAAGGGGTCCGCGGTCGAACGATTTTTTGCGGAAACCAAACTGGAAGTTTTGAAAAGGCTTGGCGACTCTCCAGAACAGGGAGAAAGCGGCCTGAGAAACCATTTTTCTCCATTAATTTAACAGGTTGGGCAGGTCAGTGAGATTGATCTTTGGTTGTCCGCCAACTTCGGATCTTTCCAGGTTTGGGATAGAAATTACAAAAGCTGTAGTCCAATAGATGGAAAAAGAGGATTTCGAATCCCAGATTCTGTTATATAGATCCAGCAAAAATGCTGATGCCGAGGGATGAATATGACGGAGCATGATATACGAAATCATGTCTGGACCAAGAGCACCGTCTTTGCTATTCGCCAGTGCAGTTTGATACTCAGCAAGTGTAAAAAGACGGTTATAGGTATGATCTTCCCCTTTCGCTGTTGAAAAGTCTGGCAGTGCAGTGTCAGTTCTCAGTTTTGAAAGGCTTCAGTGTAGCGGAATGAACTCGAATGGTTAGCAAAGCTATAACCTAACGCATCCGCTACCACCGCAGGAGCGGAGATCGTATCAGTTATATCAGGCCCATAACGGAGGACTGTGGGTGAGGAGTTATTGGAGCGACGAGATATTTTCTGTGTAACTTTCCACACTAAAGGAAAGGGAGTTGTGGAGTTAACAGTCCGATATGTAAGTTCGAAAATATTTGTTTACGCGTTTGACGATTAATTCGCCGAGATCTCTCGCTGCGGCTGCTTTAAAAATAATCATGTTTGGGGTGGTGCGGGGTGGGTCTTTTATATTGCATGTAGAGTTTCTTCTTCTCTCGGTTGGCTTGTGCGCACTCTTGGGACCACCAAGGGGTTGCCGACCGCCTGCCTGAGGAAGACTGCGGGATGCAAGCTTCCGCTGCCGAGATGACTACTTTCTGGAAGAAGCAAAAGGCATCATCAACAGTCGGAAATCGTTTATTGAAAGGAGAAAGAGGGATAACTGTGGCCTGATAAAAAGGAGCCCACTCCGCTCGATCATAACGCCAGCTGGAGTTGGGGTTTTGCATTGGGCTTGGAACAGGCTCATTTAATGCTATTGGGTAATGATCACTGACAAATAAATAATCAAAGCGGGACCAGGTAAAACGATCCATAAGGAATGGGAGCAAAAGGAAATATCAATACAAGAAGAAGTGTGTGTATCTAAACGTTCATAGGTAGGGAGTCCTGTGTTAAGGCATCCCAGGGAAAAGGGGGTTAGGAGATCTATTAAGATCTTGGACTTAGATGAAGTGACAGAGTCACCCCATAAGGTGTGGCGGAGGTTGAAGTCGCCTAGTATAACAACCGGAGCAGGGAGCTGTTTGAAAAGATCTGCTAAGTCGACCTTAGTAAATTCACTACTCGGAGCTAAGTAGATTGAACATATAGTAATGTCGATGGACAAGTGAATTCTTGCGCTACTGCATGAAGTTTGGTTTGGAGAGGAACTGGGGAATAGGGGATAGATTTGTGAATGAGTATTCCTGCCCCTCCCCTATCATTGTCACCTTTCTATAGAAGTTAACGGCGATTTATATTCAGATGGTTGAAAGAAGTCACGATGACATAGTCGAAGTTCCTGCAAACATATACACTTTGGTGTACATATGTTTATTAGTTGAACAAGTTCTTCGAAATTAGAGTAATAGCCACGACAATTCCATTGAAGGAAAGTAGTCATGGTGAGTTATGAATATTATGATGGTGGTCTATTAGAGACAATTGTCTCTATGTGACTGGGGGTAATGTTAGAGGTGAGTTCAGATTGAGAGGGAAGGTTGAGACGTGGGTCTCGGCGAGGAGGGGGAACAAAACCTGGGGGGCAAGGGTAGTCATACACCAGAGATTTGTTAGGTTGTATGACATCTTTTAGGGAGGAGTTTTCAGATGTATTTGGTGAAAGAGCTTCACCATGAATGCGAGATAAGTTGAATTCAACCGAATCCAACTTATGTGGGTTTGGTTGGTTAATAGAAGAGCATTCGTAATGTTCATATTTATTAGTGAGAGCAGTATCAGAATCCGCTTGGCAAGCAGATTCAGAAATGTTGGAGGGACATAGAGTTGTTTCCATGGAAATGGGGAAGAAAGCTGTATCCGGAAGGGTATTGTCTTTATGAGAATGTAATGGGGTTACGACATCGATTTCCAAAATGGGATTCGATGAATTGGCAAGGTCTGATTCTGGAGAGTTTTCCAGTACTTCATCATGCAGGTGATTTTGGAAAATTGGGCAGTTTGATTGGAGAATGGGGACCTCTGGGTCTATCTTCATGCCCCCAACAGACCCAGAACGCTTAGAGCGTTTGCGACGTTTACGTTGAACAGTTTTCCATTACCTTTCTCGGAAGTGCAGGAAGCATTAGAAAGGGAATGGGTCATCGCATCAAGCTCCATTTGGGAGCTGTTATCCAATTCATCTTCTAGGGTA
>JABUQX010005320.1:0-20000 GCA_015478945.1 Trachelipus rathkii | reverse complement strand
ACATGTAAAAGAGATCCTACATACTTTTAATAATTATTTTATTCTGTCATAAAATAAAACTCGAATAATTTAATTAGCCGATAAATAAAATATAAACTTTATTAAAATAAAAAACAAATAAGAGGAAAGAAAATAATAAGTACAAAGTTGAATCATTTTGTAAATTATCAAAGTTTTCGTTAACTATCACGTAATAAAACGTCACAATACACAATACGATTAACAAAATAATTATAATAATCATAATCATCATAATAATCATAATAAGAATATAAATAATATAAATAATAATATATATAATATAATAATGTAAATAATAATAATATAAAAAATATATATAAATTAAATAATAATAATACAAATAATAAAATAAATAATAATACAAATATTATATATAATCCTAATAAATTCCAAATGCTTTAATCAGAAAATAAACAATTTGCATTATTAGCTTTAACATAGTTATAATATTTAGTTGCAATATAATATAATACTTAATGATATAAAATTTCTGAAAGGGGGCTACTAATTGCAACACAGCGTTGTGTCCTTTGAGCCCCAAAATAATATAAGTATAATTAAATTTAAGTAATTGGTTTTAAGGATTGAGCTTAATGTAATCCATAAATCTAGTTATATTACATTTAGGATACATAATATTAGCAAAATAATGACAATTATCATAAAATTATTAATAATATTTATAAAAAATAATAGGGAGTTTTAAAAATTATAAAATAATAATAATAATAATAATAATAATAATAATAATAATAAAATAATAATAATAATAATAATAATAATAATAATAATAATAATAATAATAATAATAATAATAATAATAATAATAATAATAATAATAATAATAATAATAATAATAATAATAATAATAAATAATAATAATTTCTAGAATAGTTTTAAGAAAATTAAATGGAAATTAGAAAATATTTCGTGAATTAGAACCTAAAAGTAACTTATATTAAACAAAAGCTGATATAGAATTTCTAAATAATAATAATAATAATAATAATAAAAATAATAATAATAATAATAATAATAAATAATAATAATAATAATAATAATAATAATAATAATAATAATTTATAATAATAATAATAATAATATATAATAATAATAATAATAATAATAATAATAATAATAATAATAATAATAAAAGTAAGTAATAATAATATAAATAACCATCAATATCGTCAATAAAATTAATAATAATAATAATAATAATAATAATAATAATAATAATAATAATGATAATATTATTATATGTTGTATATCAATATTGTCAATAATAATAATAATAATAATAATAATAATAATAATAATAATAATAATAATAATAATAATAATAATATTAATAATAATAATTAATAATAATAATAATAATAATAATAATAAACAATAATAATAATAATAATAATAATAATAATAATTTATTATTAATAATAATAATAATTTATTAATAATAATAATAATAATTTATTATTAATAATAATAATAATTTATTATTAATAATAATAATAATAATAATAATAATAATAATAATAATAATAATAATAATAATAATAATAATAATAATAATAATAATATTTCAAGTGCCACAGCGTTGGTTTTACCGAGTCAAAGAGGACAGAAACATAACCAATCAAACACTTCTTACGGAAGTTATTCTAGAGACCTGAGATAGGATTAGAAAAACTAAGATGATTATAAATTGAAATAATATTAGAAGAATTAAGATACGCCTCCATACCGGAGACACCACGAGACACCACCTGACGCAATAATCAATCCAAGGGTAATCAAGTGTCCGATAATAAGTCTGTCCTGGTAGCGCTAGCAGCACATTACTGCCAAAAGAGTACCTTCGCCAAAGGTGCAAGCCGTTCCTGCAAAATACTTTAAGATATTCGGTAGAGCAGAATAAAGAGAGGAATATGATAGGAGGAACAAAGTTGTGGAAACTGGAAAGAATTTAACAACATTATATAATGAGAAAGATTGGAAGTTAATAAAATGTCTAGTATATTTAGTTTAATCTTCAGGATGATCAGGGACAAATATAGAATTGCACCATCTGTTCAAGGTTGCTCTAGATATGAAATAGTAGAACACTAGTAGCATCTTGAAAACTAGAAGAAAGTTAATGGCAGCAGTGAACATTAAAATCACCGAGAACGTAGAGTTCAAAGTAAAAAATACACGAGAGAAATGGGTTCCATCTTGAAGTTTTGATTGTTGAAGAATTTAAAATAGTCATTAGTGTTAAGAGATAAATAAAAAGAAACAGATTAATTTAATCTTAGATTGGCAAGTAAACCTAAACCATAAGATGAAAAATTTGAAACACGGGAACAGAATGTCTTTAAGCGCATGCGCACAATGTCCGTCTCGGCTAAAAATTGGGGAAAACACTAACAGGGAAATGAGTAGGGTTTCCTGTTGGAACGCTCAAACATTTGAGTTGCGGATAAGAAGAAGAGGCGATTTAAAGACATAAAGACATAAAGACATAAAGACATAAAGAATATAGAGACAGTAAAAAGCCACATGGGCCTATCGAGACTGTCCCAGTCAACCCACTACCCAAACATGCTCATGCAAATCCACAAAGTACCCTGGGGCTTGTCAATTTGCTGTAACTACAAATCCACCAATTTGGCTTAGTCAAAACTAATGATATATAAATATGATACCCAAACCATCCACATGCATTAATAACTAAGTTATGGTCACACATGCCATCTAACTATAACTATATCACAACAAAAAAAAAACCGCCAATTTGGCTTCGTCAATATATTATTATGATTCCCAACCCATCATAAACGAAAATTCTAACCCTTTCTTAAATGTTGCAATCGACTCACACTCAACAACCTGTGGCAAACCATTCCAAATTTAACAACCCTATTACTGAATGCATGCTTTCTTATATCAAGATGGCATGCTTTCTTCTTAATTTTCTTATTATGCCCCCTGGTCACTTGTCCATGTTCTACTATGAAAAATTTATTGGTCTCTGTATTATCAATAGATGTAAATATTTTGTAGACTTGTATCATGTCCCCTCTGAGAAATTTCCTTTCTATAGAAAAAACATCCCTAACTCCCTCATCCTCTCCTCATAGCTCTTACCCTCAAACCCAGAAATCACTTTTGTGTCTCTACATTGCGCTCTCTCTAGCATATCTAAGTCTTTCTTTAAATAAAGGATCCAAACTTGTGCACAATACTCTATTTTTGGCCTAACATAGCTATTATAGTTTACTTATTACTTCCTTGCTCTCGTAAACAACATTGCAATTTATTTATGCCCAGCATCTTTTTAGCTTTATTTCTAGCTTCCAAACACTGATTAGCTACTTTCAAATTACTGCTTATAATCACACCTAAATCTTTTTCTTGGTCCACAGACTCAAGCCAATCCCCATTCATATCGTAGTTAAAACTTTTATTGAGTAACCTAGGTGAAGACCCTTACACTTTTTACTATTAAAATTCATTTGCCAACTTATCTGCCCACCCAAGAAGTTTATCAAGATTCATTTTGAATTCTTTATGCATCTTCCACTATTCCTAACTGACGGTGCGCCACTTTAGTATTCATCTGCAAACTTAGAACTTCATTTTAAAGTCCCCTAGTCTAATCATTTATATAATATGAGGAACAAAGTGGCCCCAGCACTGAACCCTGTGGGACACCACTTCACTATTTCCCATGATGATTTATTCCCATTAGGTTGTTACACACTGTTTTCTATTTCGCAAACCACTCTTTAATCCAACCATGTAACCACTCCACCTATACCACATTGCAATAACTTTTCATCAGCCTAGTGGGAACCTTTATCAAAAGCATTTACTAAAGTCTAATATACCAATATAACTGGATACTCACTCGGGTCGATACAGTCAGTAATGTATTCCATAAATTCTAAAAGGTTTGCTCTGACATGGACCTACCCTTTCTTAAACCATGCTGGGAGTCATACAATACCTTAGTATCTTCTAAATATTTCTCTAAATGCTTTCAGTAACTTTTTCAGAACCTTTACAACCAGAGATGTTAAAGCTAACTGGACTATAATTTCCCAAATCTTATCCTTATTTCCTTTCTATAAATAGGCAAAACATATGCCATTTTCCAGTCATCTGGTTACCTCACCAAATGCTATAGATCGCTTAAAAATCAAATACAGTGCCTTTTCAATGCTGAAACTACCCTCTTTCAGAATTCTACCACATATATTCCATCAGGGCCTGCAGCTTTACTTGGATCAATATGATCTAATAAACGTTAATATCTTTTACATCAAATTCAAATTTTGTAAGTCTATTTGTTACATGCATACAAGAACTATTAGTCTCTGAACTATTATCTAACTTTCCTCTGCTTAAACACTGAAGCAAAATAGCATTGAAAAATATTGACCAACCCTCCTTATCTTTTTGGAACTTTTGGCCTTGTCTTTAAAATTTTTAACTCGCTGGGAAGAATTTTAAATTTGGGGGGGAAACTAAAACCTGAATATTAAATTATTTCTTCTAACATTTAGATTTATAAAATGCGAGTAAATTTATATCAGTTCTGTATTACTAATCCTTGCTAAATTAATTTCTTGCCTCTCTCTTTGCCTGTCTTATTGACTAGATCAATTTGATTTCTATTTTTTCTATATTTTGACTAAATCATTTCCCTAGTTACTACCCTTGAATTTTTTAAAACATCTACGCTTTTCATTAATTTTATCTCTTTATCTCTCTATTCCACCAAACAGGTTTTCTCTTCGCCACCCTAATGGGTTTATCTTTAAAACATACTGACTGAATATTCCTTAAAATTTGTTTAAAATGTTCCCACATGATAAAACAGTTTTGGTCTTTAAACTCTTTATCCCAGTCAGTTATACTAAGCATGTCTCGAAATTTGGTAAAATCGCCATTTCGGAAATCTAAGATCTTTTCCTTATTAACTTGCAATTTGGGCCCAGATATCACATTCATATTAAATCTAATTATATTATGGTCACTAAGTCCTAAATTCTCCTCAACTCTAACTTCATCCACCATACTTTCATTATTAGTTAATATTAAGTCTAATAGTGCATCGTATCTTGTGGGTTCTTGGACCATCTGGGTCAAAAAGTTATCAAGTATACAATTTATGAATGCAGAACTACTATGGTCCATATTAGACAAGGAATCCCAATGAATGCCAGGAAAATTAAAATCACCCATTATGGCTATACCTTTTTCTTTACTGTGGCATGCTGTCTCAATTTCTTTCACAATTTCCGCGTCTAATTCTTGACTCTGGCCAGGAGGTCTATAAAATTCCCCTATTCTATATGATTTATTGTATATAAGGATATCTACCCACACTGATTCAATATCATGATTAATTTTAAAGTCAGTTATTAGTACAGATTGAATATTGCTTTTAACATAAAGCGCCACACCACCACCCTTCTTTCCTCTACGCTGGTATAAATAAAGTGAATATCCCTCTATTTCATATTCCTGAAAGGAGTCTCCATATAATTCTTCATTAACCCATGCCTCAGTTATGCAAATAATGTCTAGATTCTTCATTTATGGCATAACTAATCAGCTCATCTTTTTTATTTCAAAGGCTATGAGCATTTGTGTAATATATTCGAAATGCTGTTACTTTTATTGCTATCATCATTATATAAACCTGTAACAACATTAGCTTTATTTATCTCCCCACTATTACAGTTACCATTGCTATTATTTTGTATCCAGATTTAGCCCACCACCCCCAACTTTACCTAGTTTTTTTGCTAAACAAGTCTCCAAACTGGTACTGAAAAGCGCCCAACACCTTTACGACTCAGGTGAACTCCGTCTGCTGCAAAAAGATCTTTATCCAGAAATTCTCTCCACAAATCCAAAAACCTAATATTTTCTGAAAAACATAATTTCCTAACCCTTTCATTTACACCTAAAGCCCTACTCTCCCCATTCCTGACCAGCTCCTAACCTATGTAAAAGGCAAAATCCCAGAAATCATGCACCTTCTTCCACTGAGCTTTCATCTACTGAATGAATCTCCTATAATCTGCTATTAATTCTTCTGACCTTCTATGCCCTATATCATTTGTACCCACATGCACAATCACCTCTGAATCAACATTTGTAGAATCAATCTCTCTATCTATCCTATCCACGATATCACTCACTCTGGCACCTGGAAAACATACTCTCAATCGTTTCTTTTTATTCTTATTTTGAAAAGTCCTATCTAGGTATCGTATCATAGAGTCTCCAATTAGCAATTTATCAGTCTTCCCTTCAGAAAACTCAACATTACCATTGGCACTCTCTGATCCCTCCCCATCTGGAAGACAGTCGAACCTGTTACTGCAGGTCACAGGCTGACTGACTTTCGAGATCCTCATCTTTAAATTATTATTTCTAGTTTCTACAACTCTATATTCATCTGCAGACCTATTATACACTACTTTATCCTTTTCCCTCTCATCTTCCTGCCTAGGTGAATCACTATTCCTGTCTACCCCTATATCCGCTCCCCCTGCCCAACACCCTACTACGCTTTGTTCCTAACACTCCTCCTTTCTCAAGCTCAAATACTTCTTTCTTTCAATCATTCACATTTTTCACTCAGTCTTTTGCAAATCTCCTTCCTTAACAACACATTCTCTGCATTCAAATCACAAGCAGGGCATCTATTCACATATTCACCTCTTACAGTCCCACAGATATCACACAGAGCATACATACTTTAAATTATTATTAACTTACTAACCTGTACCTATTATTTTACCAACTACGGTTTAAATATCACTAAAGCCTAAAAAGAAATAAACTACTCTCTTTAAAATAGGTTAAAAATTTAAACAAGCCCAAATTTAGCTTAGCCTAACCAGGGATATCTCAAAACAAGTTTGAATATAGAATAGCCTAGGCCCTAGGCTAAGGCTATATAAAAATTATAAAGTAGGCCTAACTTAGGCTATGGCAAACTAAATTTAAATTAAATTATCACCAAATTAATATAACAATTGTTAAAGACTGTAGTTAAATACAGAAAAACTATTTAACACAATGCAGGCCTAAACTGGAAAATGAACTAGGGTAATTATTTCCAATAACCAAACAGATTTTTATAAAAATCACAGCATATTTCTAGAAGAGGAAGATGATATTCGATAAAGTTGTAATTAAAATACAGTTTATGTTGCAGAAATCGCAAAGAAAGAGAATGGTTTATCGTCGCCATTCTTCTCGTTGCTGTATGTGTCGTTGTGTAGGTAGTGCGTTGAATGCATGAGGGGTGAAGAACGGAGTGCCTACTTGACAGTCATTTAGACACTCCTGTTTAGGGTCAATAAAACCCTTTTATGTGAGCGAGGCTAAAAAGGGACAAACTAATGATCTGATCACAGGAATGTTCCATCTCATCCTAACACTCCCTTCCCTCAATAGGAGAGGTATTTCATGAGTGTGAAAGCGCTTCCCCACTTTAAATATATAATCAATATATATATATATATATATATATATATATATATATATATGTATATATATAGTATATATATAGTATATAATATATATATATATATATATATATATATATTCTATATATATTATATATAATATATATATATATATATTAATAATATATATATATATATATAGTATATTATTATATTATATATATTTAATATATATATATGACACAGTTTAGTTTGGTGCCTAAGGAACGGAGATCGAATTTTTAAAAAATTTCGACAGGCACCCCTATGATAGAAAAATAAACGTTTTAGGCGCTTAAAATATCGATATCGATATATCGAAAAATATCGATATAATCGAAATTTTTCGATTTTTTTTTTACATATTTAGAGGGCTCGAGCCGACGGGGGACAGAGGGGGGACGGAATTCCAACCCGTCGTCCACATGGAGGCCGAGAGACCCGACTCTGTACATCTTGGCCGTTCCAACCCTAGGGGTATTCTTTAGTTCTTAAGAAAAAGCGGTTATATATACTAAAAAATACCCCTAGGGTAGAACGCAAAGTTGTCAACCAAATATGTAAAAAAAATCGAAAAATATCGATATTATATCGATATTTTTCGATATATCGATATCGATATTTTAAGCGCCTAAAACGTCTATTTACCTATCATAGAGGGTACCTGTCGAAATTTTTTTTAAATCTGACCTCCCTTATATATATTATATATATATATATATTATATATATATTATATATATATATATATATATATATATATATATATATATATATATATATATATATATTATATTATATATATAGATATATATTATATATATCTTCATATAATTATATGATATATATATATACTATATTAATATATATTATATTCTAACAAAGGAATATATATATATATAATATATCAGGAGGCGACTCCCTGCACTTCGTGCTACTCCGGCTCAGCACAGTTGGACATGGCAAACGATGTAATTTGCAAAGCTGGGAGTTTACGATGATATTTTCTGATGCTGCGAAAATGTGAAACCACTTTATGAATTTTTACATAAAAAATATCAAAAGATTATACCAAAATTGAAACGAAAAAGGGCTAGAATAGCGCTATTAAATTAACGCTTTTAACCAACATTAAACAATAGAACTAATCCCCCCGTGCCCAAAAGCGAAGTTGGCGGATATCTTAGTTTGTGACATTTAAGTAGTAAAAAATTGTTTATAAAAACTGTGTTTATAATTGATATATATTTAAATACTATACAGTAATAAATAATATTTTATAACACAAAAATATTTAATAAACTTATAAAAATAATAAAAAATATTACAAAAATACTTTAAAACAATACTAGAAAAAAGAATAACTTAAAGTTAATCGTAAAATGAACAATAGAAAACGTTTCGATATTAAAGAAATGTCTATTTAATAGGAGTAACTCAAGCATTTATTATATATATAATATATATATAATATATATATATAATATATATATATATATATATATATATATATATATATATATATTATATATATATTATATATAATATATATATACTATATATATATATATATATATATAAAGTATACAATATATATATATAATAACTATATATATATATACTATAAGAATAATATACTATATATTATATATTAATATATACGTATATATATATATATATATATATAGAGAGAGAGAGAGAGAGAGAGAGAGAAGGACGAATAGTAAAAAGTAGCTGGGTCGCGACCTGATATATATATATATATATATATATATATATATATATATATATATATATATATTATATATATATTATATATATGATAATTATATATATGTATATTATATATATTAGTAGTTAATGAAGTTTGACCGTTGGCACCCTTTTCGATATGAAGAAATAGAGATATTAGTCTTATGTGGAGGATTGACAGACCGAAGGTCTGTCAATCCGACAAAACAGACAAAACCGGAGGTTTTGTCTGTGTTTGTTTGTATATTTTTATTACCGCGCCGCTAACTTTTCTAACTTTTAACATTATTAATTTTATTTATTAGTTTCGAAGAAATTGAGATCACGGAGTGATCTCAATTTCGAGCCTTTTTTGTGGCTCCGACTCCGGCTCCGGACTCTGACTCTGACTCGGCTGCAAGACTCCGACTCCGGACTCCCGACTTCCGCTCCGGCCTTCCCGGCTCCGGCCGCGGCGGCCGGTTCGGTGTTGGTTCAGGCATCGGTTTAGTGTTGATCTGTCTGTATTATTAATATCATTATTTTATTATTATTATTATTATTTTATTATTATTATTATTATTATTATTATTATTATTATTTGTTTTCCACCGAGGTTTCTTCTTCGCATCCAGTTTCTGAGTTCGATATACATCTACATGGGTTAGGGTTACGTATTGGGTTTAAATTTGGAGGGGTGTTAGATGGGAAGGTAACCTCGTCAATGTATACGAAGTTACGTCCCGCTGGGTCCCCCCCCGAAGGGGGACCCCACCCCACTTAAAAATCGAAGTGTTCGTAATTGACTGAAACTCGGTATACAACCTTCTGAGGATGTATCTTAGATGACCCCGGGTGTAAATGACTGTGGGTGCCCAGCCGGGGTACATCACCCCAAAATCTGAAATATTGCATAGAACAACGAAACTTGATATACAGCCTTTTTAGGTTGTATCTTAGATGTATCCGGGGTAAAATGACCGATTTGACCAAATTCGGGGACCAGCCCCACCAAATCGAAATATTTACATAGAATGAGAAACTCGTATACAACCTTCTGAGATGTATCTAGCAGGACCCCGGTGTTAAAATGGACTGTGGGTGCCCCAGCCGGGGTACTACTCCCCCCAAAATCTGAAATATTGACATAGAACAACCGAAAACTTGATATTACAGCCCTTTTAGGTTGTATCTTAGATGTATCCGGGGTAAAATGACCGATTTTGACCAAATTCGGGGACCGAGCCCCACAAAATCTGAAATATTGACCTAGAACGATGAAACTCGGGATATACCCTTCATATAAGGTACTCACATCAAATATGGGTTAAATAGCCGTACCAGACCTAAAGGGGGGTCTCTTGGACCCCAAACTTAAATAATAAAATTTCTTGATTCTTTTTATGTTTATAAACTTTTCAAATTTACGTTTTTACATAGTCTAAAGCAGTAAATCAGTAAATCAAACCACCCAACCCACCCTCCTGACCAGTTGTGATCTATTGATCTATTGATCTATTGATCTATTGATCTGATTGATTAAGTCAAATTTTTTTAAAAATTTGCATGTTTACATACCTTAAATCAGTAAATAGTAATCCAAAACCACCATCACCTTCCTGACAGATTGTTGATCTATTGATCTAATGATCTATTGATCTATTGATCCTATGATCTATTGATTAAGGTTTCAAATTTTTTTTTACTAAAATTGTCATGTTTTTACATACCCCTAAATCGGGAAATCCAGTACAATCAGCCAACCAACCCTACCCCCCCTGTCAATCATGATCTATGATCTATTGATCTATTGATCTAGTTGAATCTATTGGATCTGATTGATTTAAGTTCAAATTTTACTAATAAATTGTAACGTTGCTACATACCCTAAAGCAGTGAATAACACTAAATCAAACCACTATCCAACCTCCCTCCTGACCATCTGCGATCTATTGCCTACCCAGCTATGATCTATGATCTATTGATCTATTGCATTAAGGTTAAATTTTTACTAAAATTGTCATTTTTACATTACCCTAAATCAGTAAATCCAACTAACTCAAGCCACCCCACCTACCCTCCTGACCATCCATGATCTATGATCTATTGATCTATGATCTTTGATCTATTGATCTATTGATCCTATTGATTTAAGTCAAGTTTTTACTAAAATTGTATACGTTTTACATACCCTAAAAGCAGTAAATCACCAAATCAAACCACTATCCAACCTCCCTCCCTGACCATCTATGATCTATTGATCTATTGATCTATTGATTCAAGTCACATTTCAAGTGTCATTTTGGATACATAACATAAAAATCAAGTTCTTTAAACAAAGAATCAAAGCAATATATGCTACGCTACAAAGTTTTCACATTTGAATAAGGAGCTAACATGGCTGTAACATGAACTATGAAAATAATGTACAAAAAGACAAACCTATCACAACCTACAACCGGAATAAACTGTTAACATTAACAAAAGTTCCCACACTTAACATCAGTAAAGTAACTAAGCATAACAACAAAAACGTGACTTATTCACACTTTGTCAAACATATCTCTAACATTAACGATGTAAATTTACACTAACATGGTAATTTTTAATAAAATTTATCACAACAGTGGTTAATTATCATACTGATCAACGAATATACTCTAACCATAATAAGGTTTCCACATCAATAAAGCCTAACATGATGTAACATGAACTAAGAAAATAATGTACAAAAGACAAACCTATCACACCTGTTAAACCACGAATAAAAACTGTTTAACTATTAACAAAGCTTTTCCCACACATTAAACACCATAAAAGAAACTAACATTGGTATGGCAAAACGTAACCTAATTCTTACTTTTTTCAAGCATATCTCTCAAACATAACGATGTTAATTTAACACTAACACACTAATATTTAGCCAAAGAATGTATCAAAACCCTTGTTCCGATTATCTACTGATCAAGCCAAATATATTGCTAACATAACATTGTTTTCACATTAATAAAGCTAACATAGCATCGACATGAACTAGAAAATAATGTACAACGACAAACCCTAACACAACTTACGCACAAATAAACTGTTAACATTAACAAAGTTTCCACACTTCAACAGCGGTAAAGTAACTAACTATGACATACAAAACGTAACCTATTTTTACTTTTTCAAGCATATCCTCTACATTATTACGTTATCTTACATTGGCACAGTAACATTTATCCAAAAATGTATCATACCATACCTAACCGTCATAATACCTAACGAGTAAAGACGAATAAAGTAAAGTTTTTAGGCTTATTTCTTTTTAGACTCATCCTTTCAGAAAATACCAACTCTAAACATGAAAATATTTTATTGTCCTAATTAGTTTTATAATTTATGCCAATACTTTTATATTGTGACCCGTCTGGCAGGATATACTAGCAATGTAGCAGTCGCCATCTGGTTTACGATTTAATATAAATGACACTTCGTTTGGGGAATAACGAAACTCCTCGTGAAGATATCAACAACAAGCGGAGAGATTCAGAGAGAATTCTTAGTAGCAACACATAGGAGTTGCTATTGTTCTGTAAGACCAAATAAACTTCCCTTAAATGTATTGGAATTAGTTCTTTCTTCTCAACCAGTCAGAAGAAAAGAAGCAAGAATAAGACGTACGAATGAACCATATCAGTTCAAAAGGGTATATATTCTCGTTCGACAACAACAACAACAACAATAACATAGTACAAAGATAAATTCTTTAGATACTAACCAAAATAATATGCTAAGCGTATATTGTTTTTTTGCACATTAATAAGCTAACATAGCTAATTACCAGACAGAAAATAATCCACAACGACGAATCTAACACAACTTATGCACGAATAAAACTCTTTAAAAACTGTAACAAAGTTCCACACTAACACCTGTAAAGTAACTGGCATTGCTTACAAAAAACGTAACCTATTCATTACTTTTACAAACATATCTTCAACATTATTAACGGTTAATTTTACATGGACAAGTAATATTTAACAAGAATTTATCATAAACCTGTTTAATCATCATCATACAGCCCAGCGAAAGTATGCTAACGTAACAAAAGTTTCCACATTAATAAAGCTAACATAACATAAACCTGAACTAAGAATATATGTACAACGACAAACCTTAACAACCCTTACGTGTGGAATAAACACTAGCATTAACAAACTTCTGCACTTATCAGCAGTAAAATACCTAACACATCGTGCAAACGTAAACCTATTCACACTTTTTCAAGCAGATCTCTAACATAATCATGTTAATTTTACATTAACATCGTAATATTCGAACAAAGTTTGGCATAATCCTGGTCTAATCATCATTTACCTTGAACAAAGAATATAATGCTGAGCGTAACAAATGTTTTACATCAACTTCGTAAACTATTTAACACAAGAAAATTTTCATCATTAACCTCGTCTAAATATTCATAATCCCTGCGAATAATCACAACATAACAAACGTTTTTAACCAAAAACATAACAAATAAATAACAAACAACATTTTATCCTAACATAACATAAAAACAAGTTCTTTGAGTAAAATATAACAGTAAAACGTATTAATTTACTGATTTTAAAGCAGTAAATCAGTAAATCAGTAAAAATCAAACCACCATCCAACCAGTGCAGTCCCCTACCCGCCCCACCCACCTGTGATCTATGAACTATTGAATTCAAAAGTTCATATTTCAAGTATCATTTTGGACAGACATAACATTAAAAATAAGTTTCTTTATATACCAACCCTTATGAATATAGCTTAACACAAAGTCTAGCATCAATAAAGCTAATAAATCATTAACCGCGACTAGGAATATAATGTACAAATGCAAACTAATCATAACCTAGCGTTTGAATAATCAGCTAACGTCCTGAAAAAATTCCTTACTGATCAAGGTAAAGTAGCAACAGATCATTACAATACTCGATATGGTTCCCACTTTTTCGAGCGTATTAGCAACAGGTAAACCGTTATTATCTACAAAATCCCTTAACAAAGTGAACCCAACTCTATCAAAAGATGCTAACCATCACCCCGAAGGGGTGGTAAGCGGGCTTTTAACCCCTCCGAAGGAGGGGTTTAACGGCCTCAGCCCCTCGGCTAGGCCCAAGACCGCTGACACCCTTCGGGGTGATTCCCCCTCGCAGGATTCACACCTTTCAAGGCGCGAATCCCCCCTGGGTTTTCTCTCCGGAAGGATAATATGCGTTGCTTGGATATTCGTTGCGTATAATGAAAACTTTTATTTTCGTAAGTTAAATACGTTATGTTAAATATTACTATGACAATGTGGAAATAACACTGATTTGTTAGAGAAGTGATGAGTTTTTGTAAGATATTTACTGTGGTTAACTGATCGAATGAGTGTTAGAAACGGTGAGCCTAGGTTATATTTGTTGAATAATGTAGGTTTGTCCTAGGACTTTTGCTAAATTCTACGTTTATTCAGATAGGATAACAATGTGGAGTTGTATTGGGGTTAACTCCGAAAACGAGTACACTTTGTTGAAGATAGTTCCCAATTATAGTTCAAGATCGGTGGCATCTGATAGATTTGGTCACTTTGTTAAGGGAATTTGTTAGATAATACGGCTTACCTGTTGCTAATATGCTCGAAAAGTGTGAACATATCGAGTATTGTATCCATCGTTAGCTAACTTTACCTTGATCAGTAGGGAATTTTCAGGATGTTAGGGGATTATTCATACGCTAGGTATGTTAGGGTTGCATTTGCTTACATTATATTCCTAGTCTGCGGTTATGAGTTATTTAGGCCTTATTGATGTAACAACTTGGTGGTTTAAGCATATATTCATAGGTCGGTATATAAAGAACTTATTTTTCTACTATGTTTTTTGTCCAAAATAATACTTGAAATATGACTTGAATCAATAGTTCAATAGATCACAGGTGGGTGGGGCGGGTAGGCGACTGCAGGGAGGATGGCTGATTTACTGATTTACTGATTTACTGCTTTAAAATCAGCTAAATTATTACGCTTTACCTGCCTGATATTACTCAAAGAGACTTGTTTATGTTATGTTTAGGAATAATGATTTGTTAATTTTGTTAATGTTTGGTTAAAACTGGTATGTTTGCAATTATTCGCAGGGATTATGATATTTTAGACGAGGGGATTACGAAGGTTGATGTAAAACCATTTGTTACGTCAGGCCCATTATATTCCTTTGTCCGAGTATGATATTAGACAGGATTATGCGCAAAACTTTTGTTAATATTACCGATGTTTAATGAAAATTAACATTGGATATGGTTAGAAGATATGTTGAAAAAGTGTGAATAGTGTTACGTTTGCCACGATGTGTTTAGGTATTTTTACTGGCTAGATAAGTGCAAATAGTTTGTTAATGCTAGTGGTGTATTCACACGTAAGGGTGTAGGTTTGTCGTTATCATGTATCTTAGTCAAGGTTAGTGTTAGGTTTGGTTGAGCTTAATTAATGGTGAAACTGTGTTACTGTTTACATACGTTTCAGCTGCTCTGGTATGATAATTAAACAAGGTTTATGATAAAATTTCTTTGTTTAAATATTGACCTGTGTCCATGTAAAATTAAGTTAATATTGTTAGACGATATGTTTGGTAAAAGTATGAAGAATAGGTTACGTTTGTATGCAATGTCAGTTACTTACAGGTGTTAAGTGTGGTTTGTTATTTGTTAATGTTAACAGTTTGTTTGTGTGTAAGTTGTGATTAGATTCGTTTCGTTGTGCATTTATTTTCTTAGTTCTGGTAATGCTATTGTTAGCTTTATTGATGTGAAAACAATTTACGTTACATAGTATTCGTGGTTAGTATCTAAAGGAACTTATCTTTGCTTACTATGTTATTGTTGTTTTGTTGTTGTCGAACAGGAATATATTACCCTTTTGAACTGATATGTTTCATTCGTACGTCGTATTTCTTTGTTTACTTTCTTCTGATTGGTTGAAAGAAAGGAATCTCATTACATTTAAGGATTGTTTTATACACTTTTTTCTTCAGTAGGATAGTTTTGCTCAGTTGATACGATGACATCTCTCCGCAGCTCTACGCTTGTTGTTGATACCTTCACGAGGAGTTTCGTTATTTCCCAACGAAGTGTCATTTATATTAAATCGTAAACCGAATGGTGACTGCTACATTCTATATATCCTGCCAGAGGGTCAAATATAATAAGTATTGCATCACTTTATTCAAATTGGTTAAAGCATAAAATCATATTTCATGTGTAGGGGATGGTTTTGGTTATTTGTTTTCCTTTGATAAAAAATCAACAAGGGGCGCGGGGACACGGCGGAGGTCTAAAAAGAGATAAGCCTAAACACTTTACTTTATTCTCCCCCTTTACTCGTTAGGGATTATGAGGGTTAGGTAGGTTTAGGGACACATTTTTTTGATAAAATTTACTGTGTCATAGTGTAAGAATTAACGTTAAAATATGTTTAGAGATATGTTTGAAAAAAGGTTATAAATAGGTTTACGTTTTGTTATGTAAAGTTAGCTTACTTTACCGCTGTTCAAGTCTGAACCTTTGTAATGTTAACAGTTTATTATGGCGTAAGTTGTGTTAGGGTTTGGTATCGTTGTACATATTTTCCTAGTTCATATGATGCTATTTAGCTTTAATCTCAGACTAGTGAATAAAACATGTTTATTTACATATATTTGTTGATCAGTATGGATAAATCGGACAAGGTTATGATACATTTTTGCCTAAATATTGGTGTTAGCTGTAAATTAACATATCGTTATGTTAAGAGACTATGCTGAAAAAAGTAAGTTAGGCTTACAGTTTTGCACACATGTTAGTTCTTTACTGTTGGTGTTAAGATGAGTGGAATACTTTTAACTGTTAACAGGTTCTATTCCGTGCTTCTAAGCGTGTGATAGGTATAGTCTTTGTACCAAGTATTTTTCTTGAGTTTCATGTTAATCACTGTTAGCTTTATTGCATGTGGGAAAGCCTTGATGATGTTTAGAGGTATATTTCGATTTGATCAGTAGTTTGATAAGTTAACCACTGTTGTGATAAATTTGTAGGTTAATATTACCATGTTTTTAGGTGTAAATTAACGATCGTTTTATGCTAGAGATATGGGTTTGAACAAAGTGTGCAATAAAGTCATCGTTTTGTTGTTATTGTAGGCTTGACTTTTACTTCGATGTTAAGTGTGGAACTTTGTTCAATGTTCAACAAGTCTTATTCGTGTTATAACGCTGTGCACTAGGTTTGTCTTTGCTACATTATTTTCATAGTTCATGTTACACCAATGTTAGCTTTATTAATGTTAAAACTTTGTTACGTCAGACATCATACTTGTTGATCTTTGGTTCTTAACAGAAACTTGATTTTTATATTATGGTTATCCAAAATGACACTTGGCAAATGTGACTTGAAATCAATAGATCAATAGATCAATAGATCATAGTGGTTCAGGGGGAGTTGGATAGTTGGTTTTGATTTAGTGATATTACTGCTTATGGGTCATGAGTAGAAACGTTACACATTTTAGTAAAAACTTGACTAAATCAATTAGTATCAATAGATCCAATAGATCAATAGATCAATTAGACTCAATAGATTATGATGGTCAGTGAGGGATAGGTGGGGTTGGTCTTGATTTGGGTGGCTTGATTTTACTGATTTTACTGATTTAGGGGTATGTTTAAAACATGACAATTTTTAGGTTAAGAAATTTTTAAACCTTAATCAACGCTAAGATCAATAAGATCATTGATCAATATACAATAGATCCACAGATGGTCAGGAGGAGGTTGGATAGTGGTTTGATTAGTGATTTTACGCTTTAGGTATTGTCAAGACGGTACAATTTTATTTAAAAATTGACCATTAAATCAATCAGATCATTAGCATCAATAGATCCAATAGTATTCAATAGCATCAATAGATCATGTGATTTGTACAGGGGGCGTAGGTTGGTTGGCTTGATTTATGATTTACTGATTTGGTATGTAAAACATGACGAATTTTCAGTAAAAAATTTCGACCTTTAATCAATAGATCTATTATTATCAATTAGATCAATAGATCAATAGATCACAACTGGTCAGAAGGTGGATAGACGTGCGTTTTGATGTCCACTGATTTCACTGATTTAGGGTATGTTTAAAAAGCATGGACAATTAGTAAAAAATTGACCTTAATCAATAGATCAATAGCATCAAATCAGACTCAATAGATCACAAACTGGTCAGGAGGTGTGGGCGATTGGGTGTTGATTAGTCTGATTTACTGCTTTCTAGGGAACCTATGTAAAAAACGTAAATTTGAAAGTTATAAACATAAAAAGAGATAAGGAAATTTTATTTATTTAAGTGTTGTGGGTCCCGGAGACCCCCCTCCCTTTTAGGGCTCAGTGTACGGCTAATTTACACCCATATAATGATGTGCAGTACCTTATCATGTAGTGAGATCAACCGAGTTTCATTCGTTCTAGGTCAATAATTTCAGAGATTTGTGGGGCTGAGCTCCCATTTGGTCAAATCGGTCATTTACCCCGGATACATCTCAAGATACACCCTTAAAACAGGCTGCTATATCAAGTTGCGTTTGTTCTATGTTCCAATATTGTCCGATTTGGGTGAGCTTACCCCGGCTGGGGCACCCACAGTCATTTTACACGGGGTCATCTAAGATACATCCTCAGAAGGTTCTGTTATTACCGAGTTCATCGCATTCTATGTAAAATTTCAGCATTTTGGTGGGCTGGTCCCCAGAATTTGGAATGTCCAAATCGGTCATTTTACCCCGTATACACCTAAGATACACAACCTTAAAAAGGCTGTATATCCAAGTTTCGTGGTGTTTCTCATTGTCAATATTCAGCATTTTTGGCTCGTACTGTCTACCATTATGGCACGTGGGAGTACTCCCGTGCGGGCAGGGCACCACAGTCATCTTTACACCCGCGCGTCATCTAAGATACATCCTTCAGAAGTTGCATATAACCGAGGTTTCAGTCAGCATTTACTAACACTTCGAGGTTTTAAGGAGAAAGGGTGGCGTCCCCTCTTCGGATGGGGTGGACCCCACCGGGGACCCGTACTTTGTATATGACTGGGTACTCCCCATCTTAACACTCCCTCCCAAATTTTTAAATCCAATACCGATAACCCCTAACCCATGTAGATGTATATCGAACTCAGAAACTGGATGCGAAGAAGAACCTCGGTTTGGAAAAAATAACAAATAATTAATAATAAAATAATAATTAATAATAATAATAAGATAAAAAATATAATAATGAATCAATGAAATAATAATAATGATATTAATAATACAGACAGTAACACTATACCGATGTCTGAACCAAACCGAACCGCCGCCGCGGCCGGAGCCCCGGAGCCGGAGTCCTGGATGGTCGGCAGTCGGAGCCGCAGTCAGAGTCAGAGTCGGCAGCCGGTGCGGAGCCACAAGTATGGCATCAGAATTGAGATCACTCCGTGATCTCAATTTTCTTGGCGAGGACTGAATAATATTAGAGTTAAATAAATGTGTATGTGTATCGGCGCGCGTGCGCCGTAATAAAAAATCAATACAAACAAAACACAGACCAAACACCTACGTTTTGTCTGGCTTGTCGGATTGACAGACCTTCGGTCTGTTCAATCCTCCACATAAGACTAATATATCTCTATTCCTTCATATCGAAAAAGGGGCGCGGGAAGTC